>CM066332.1:10324213-10564213 GCA_033807585.1 Hydrophis major | reverse complement strand
ATTCCGGTAGATTCGCCTTTGGGACAACTGCTGCATCAGTGGTTCTCCCCGAATCTAAAATATTATACCCGGAAGCTGGAAAAGAAGCACATGATTTGTTTGTGCAAATACAGGTGGCCAAAATATCCTCTTTTGGATCCAAAATTTCCCTATCATTGGGCACTGGAGGGAGAAACCAGTACATACTGGATGAATCAATTGAAAGATTACCTATTGGCTCATAAATTAACCGCCGAGATACCGTACCTGGAAGTATGGTATCACGTTGAATTTGAAGGACCCAGCCCACCACCGGCTGATCAATTTGTGTCCAAAATTAAAGATCCGGAGTCTGATGATGAGTTTTATCGTCCTCCACCGACAGTTCTTCCGCCCAATCAGCAGGAAGTATTAGCAGCAGCGGCAGCGGCTCCATTACCTCCCTCCCCGCCGCCGACACGCCATGCACGATTGCGGAGAGAACTAAGAGATTTGGAACAGAACGTTCAGAACTTTCCCTTTCCACCGGCACAGCCGGCACACGCTTATCCCTTACGTGAAGTGCCAAATGGTCTGAACGCTCAGGGCCAGCCCGTGGCTATGTATGCTGTTCAACCTATGAGGCCTGGGGAACTGAGAGAATTAAAGCAATCACTTCCCCGTCTTCATGAGGATCCACAGAAAGTAAGCTTGGAATTGGAACTGTTTTTGGGACCAAATGATTACACTTATGAAGAACTGATGTACATTTTGGGGCACCTATTTAGCAGAGATGAAAGAGATCTGATTAGACAGGGAACAATAGAATATTGGCGAGTGTTACAATTGGGAAATAACCAAGCAGTTGCTCGGGATGTTAAGTTCCCTTTGGCTCCTCCCAATTGGAATATCCAAAATGCAGATCATAGACAAAACATGAAAGATCTGAAGACAATGATAATTGAAGGAATCAAAAGTGCAGTACCCCAGGGCCGAAACTTAACAAAAGCTTTCGAGATAACTCAGGGAAAAGATGAATCCCCAGGGGATTATTGTGCTAGGTTAAGACAAAGCTTGGAGAAATATTCAGGGGTAAGATCAGACACTCCTGCGTTTGAATTTATGTTAAAAATGCAGTTTGTGGCAGGAGCTTGGCCTGATATTCAAAAGAAAACCCAGAAGATAGATAACTGGGGGGCGCAGGGAATTACTGAGTTGATTCGAAATGCCCAACAGACTTTTGTGAATAGGGATGTGATTAAGACCAGACAGAACTCTCAAATGATGTTGGCAGCGGTACAGAGCGCTGCTAAGAATGAAGTGAGAAAATCAGGAGAAAATGATCAACCAAGAAAAGAGGCGTCTGGAGGTAGGGGGAGAGGATTCCCTCCCAGAGGGAGACCTTTTAGAGGGAGAGGGATGAGCACTAATAGAGTAGGTATGGATCGTAACTGTTTCAGGTGTGGTAAGCATGGTCACTTTGCACGCGAGTGCCAGAACAGTCACCCTGAAAGAAGTTACGCTCTATATGAAGACTAGGGAATTTCCGGCTCCTTTAAAAGGACCTACGGGGAGCCACTGGTAAATATAAAAGTAGGTCCAGACCGTCAGGAACTGACTTTCCTGATAGACACAGGGGCAAGTCGTACCTCGGTATGCGAGCCCATAAATGAAAGGATGAAAGGGAAACAAACTATTCTGGTAACTGGAGTGAGTGGGAAACAGAATAGAGTGAGAATTTTGGAAGAGGTAGAGATGAGTATGGATGGAATAGAAGTTTGTAGCAAGGTGTTGTATATCCCAGAGTCAGGGGTGAATTTGTTGGAGAGGGATCTCATGCCAGCATTTGGATTCCAGTTGAGAGATAATAGTGGAATAAGAATGTGTGTTTTGAAGGAAGAGGATGTAGAACGGATTCATGATGATGTTTGGGCAGATGGACAGAATGTGGGGAGGATGGAGATAAAAACCTATCGAGATTAAGGTACAGCCTGGGATTGTTAAAAGTTGGACGCCTCAATACCCAATGAGCAAGAAGGGTAGAGAGGGATTGAAGCCTGTAATTGATCAATTGTTACAGCAAGGATTATTGGAACCAACCATGTCCCCTTTTAACTCTCCCATCTTGGCTGTACTGAAGAAGGATGGAAAGCATAGGCTAGTGGTGGATCTGAGGGGGGTCAATCGAATTGTGATACCATGTTTCCCGGTGGTACCTGATCCCTATACCATTTTGGGTCAGATACCTCCTAAGGATGGGTGGTTTACAGTTATTGATTTGAAGGATGCTTTTTGGGCATGTCTGCTTGAAGAGGGGAGCAGAGATTTGTTTGCTTTTGAATGGAGTGATCCTGAAAGTGGGAGGAAACAACAATTGAGATGGACAGTATTGCCCCAAGGGTATACAGAAAGTCCTTTGTTGTTTGGCCAGGCCTTGGAGGAAAAGTTGCAGGCTTTTCCAAAGGAGTCAGGGGTAAGTTTGATTCAGTATGTAGATGATTTGCTGTTGTCAGGATAAAAGGAGGTAAGAGTTAGGGAAAGTTCAGTAGCTTTATTGAACTGGTTGAAGGAGCAAGGATTGAAGGTGTCAAAGGAGAAGATTCAATTTGTAGAGAGAAAAGTGAAGTATTTAGGACATTACATCATGCAAGGAGTCAGGAGTTTGGATCCTGAAAGGGTGAAAGGGTTGATGAGTTTAGCTCCACCAAGGAACAAGACGGAGGTTAGAAAAGCCTTGGGGTTAGTTGGATACTGCAGAGCTTGGATAGATCAGTATGCAGTGTTAGTTCAGTTCCTGAATCAGAAATTGCAAGGAAGAGGAGAGATCATTGAATGGATGGGGGAGGATGAAGGAAGGTGGGAGGAAATCAAGAAGGCACTAGCCACCGCGCCGGTGTTGGCTCTGCCTAATTTGAAACTCCCATTCCATCTATACGTTTCTGCAAGGTCGGGAGTTGCGGTAGGAGTGCTTGCTCAGAAGAGGGGGGGGCGGTTTCAGCCCGTTGCTTTTCTGAGTAAGACATTAGAACCTGTGGTGAGAGGTTGGCCTATCTGCGTGCAGGCGGTAGCTGCCACAGCTGTTTTGGTGGTAGAGAGCAGGAAATTGACTTTTGGGGCAGCTATAGTGGTACACTCCCCGCATCAAGTAACCTCAGTATTAAGTCAGTTGGCTTCCACTTGGATGACCGAGGGAAGGATTTTGAAATATGAAACTATTTTGAGGACAAGTCCAGATATCATTATCGGGACTGATAAAAATTTGAATCCAGCAGAGTTTTTGGAAGGAATCAGAAAAGAATGGGAAGCTGAAGATCATGATTGTTTGTTGGAGGTTGAAATTATGACAAAAGTGAGAAAAGATTTAGAAGAAGTCCCGCTGGAGGAAGGGGAGAAGTGGTTTGTGGATGGCTCAAGCAGGGTTGAGAATGGCATAAAGAAAGCAGGATATGCAATAGTGACTCAGAATGGGGAAGTAATTGAGAAAGGATCATTAAAAACAGGGTGGTCGGCTCAGAAGTGTGAATTATACGCTCTCAAAAGGGCTCTGGAATTAGCTGAGGGAATTGATGTGACAATATGGACTGATTCTAAATACGCTTGGGGGGTGGTTCATACTTTTGGGAAGATCTGGCAAGAAAGAGGGTTTATAAAATCAGATGGGAAACAGATAGAGCAACTCCAGCTAGTAGAAGAAGTGTTAGAGG
Organism: Hydrophis major; assembly: GCA_033807585.1. NCBI lineage: Eukaryota > Metazoa > Chordata > Lepidosauria > Squamata > Elapidae > Hydrophis > Hydrophis major. The sequence continues at coordinate 10,560,551 of CM066332.1, read as the reverse complement.
CTCTACAATTACCACAACAGGTAGCCGTTGTTCATGTGAATGCACACCAAAAGGGGAATAGCCTGGAAGTTGTTGGAAATAGATGGGCAGATAGGTGGGCAAAGGAGGCAGCTGGGGAGGTAACTCTACAAATGGTATCAGTACCCATGTTGCCCGAAAAGCCCGAAGACAAATGGGAACCAGATGGAACTGTAATAGAGAGATTAGAAAAGGAGGGGTGCAGGAAAACAGAAAAAGGATGGATGACTGGGAATGGAGAAAAAGTTTTGTCAGAAACACAAATGAGAAATGTGATGCAGTATTTACATGAAGGGAGTCATTGGGGGACTGAAGCTTTAGTACAAGCTGTCAAACCGGTGTATTGGAGTCTGAACATGTGGACAATTGCCCACTCCATTTTCTGGAAATGTTTGATATGTCTAAAAGTTAATAAAAGTGCTTCCAGAAAAACGGAGAAAGCGGGGTGGCCTTTAGCAGCTTGGCCGTTCCAGAAGATACAAATTGATTACACTGAACTGCCACCCAGTGGTGGATGGAAATATCTGTTGGTGATTAAAGATCACTTGACAGGGTGGATAGAAGCCTTCCCCACCAGACAAGCTACCGCTTCCATGGTAACAAAAATTCTGCTGGAACAAATAATACCTAGATATGGCATGTTTGAAGTAATAGACTCCGATAGGGGCACACACTTTACACAGAAAATTCTTCAAGAGGTAATGAGGGCTATAGGGGTGAGGTGGGACTTACACACCCCTTGGCATCCTCAATCTTCAGGGAAGGTTGAAAGGGGAAACTCAGAAATTAAGAAACACTTAACAAAATTGCAGCTGGAAAATGGATTACCTTGGACCAAGAATTTACCCCTAGCTCTGTTGAGAGTTAGGACTTGTCCAAGAAAGGACGTGGGGGTTTCACCTTTTGAAATACTAATGGATCGCCCCTACTTGACAACCTTTGGGGGACCCATACCTGAATTCAGGGATATGTTTGTGAGGAAATATCTGCAGACGCTGTCCAGGTCTTTATTATCTCTTCGTAAACAGGGACTTTTAGCACAACGACCACCACTAGTAGGAAGTCAACATCCCTATGAAGCTGGTGATTGGGTGCTTGTGAAAACTTGGAGAACTGAGAAATTGCAACCTAGCTGGGAAGGACCATATCAAGTACTTCTGACGACTGAGTCTGCCGTCCGGACAAAGGAAAGTGGATGGACTCATCATAGTCGTGTGAAAGCAACTCCAGAACCTGAGAAGCCCTGGAGAAGTCACCCAGTGGAAGGACAACCTTTGAAACTGACTCTTAAAAGATAAAATCATGCGTCTGTTTCTGTGTACTTCAACTGTACTTGTGAGTATTTTTGTCTTACAACAGGTTAAAGAAGCAGGAACCCGACAGTCTCGGCATGTTCAGAGAGCAGGAGATCTTGGAGAAGATCTCTGGACAGACAATTGTTACATTAAAGATATAAGAACAACGGCGAAAGATCTAAATATTACTAATTGTTGGTTATGTATGCATATGCCTGGGAGAGCTGAAAAAGGGGTCATTCTACATGGAGTGCCTTTGACAAAACAAATGATGGCGTTTGGAGGGGGATATAAACAGGAGTCTGGGAGGAATATGACCGGGAGGGTATTCCTCCAATTGCGAGAGACAGCTCATGTTTGTTTTAAAAGAAATACTACTGGAGGAGTCTTCCTGGGAGATTGGGAAAGGTGTAATAAAACATTTATAATGCCCACAACATGTTTTAATACCAGTAAAACAAATTCCTATGACTGTACAAATGACCTTCTACCATTCCATACATATTATTGTGAAATGTGTATGTATTTTGAGGGGATAATCAATTGGACAAGGCTCTCTAATGCTACTTGGGCAATGGATGACAGCAGGTGGATGTTATGTGGGAAACATGCCTATAGAGAAGTACCAAAATTGTGGTCAGGAACTTGTACCATGGGGTTTGTACTACCGGTAATATATAAATTAGATAAACTGCCTAACACCCGGATCAGAAATAAAAGAGAGTTAGATTCGGGAGTAAGCCCGGGATCCTGGTGGGGTGGTATGGGAAGAGCTCTATTTGCACCTCTAGGCATTGGGTTAAATTACCAAGACATTAAACAATTGAATAACTTTACCATCGCAATGTTTAATGACACCATAAAAAGTATAAAAATGATCAATGAAGAATTGTCTGAGGTTAGACAAATTGCATTGCAGAATCGTTATGCTTTAGACATAGTGCTTGCTGCAAAAGGGGGTGTCTGTGCCTTAATACATTCTCATTGCTGTACATATATACACAATTATGAGCCAAATATAACTAAAACTGTACATGAAATGGAGATCAGGATCAATGAATATCAGAAGCAGTGGGACGGTGATTCAGAATCACTGTGGGATATGCTATGGTCTTGGCTTCCTGATGGATCATGGTGGAAATCGATAGTAACCACCCTAACAATTATAGTAGTCATTTTGGTTAGCTTATGCTGCTGTATCCAATGTATTCCAAACTTATAAATATGTGTATGCAATCTTTAGGGGAAATTAGGTTCACAAATGAAAAGAAGGAACTTATTTTATACAATCAATCAGAAGAAATGTTAATGCAAGTTAGTAAAGATCTCCATGCTTTTGAAACAAAATGTAACCAGAAGAGGAGGGATTGTGATAAGTGAAATAATGTAATGCTACTTTTGCTTCTGTAAATTTGCTTACACTTGGAATTGCTTACGAAAAGCATGTATCTTGTAACCCTCCGGAAGATAAGGATTAGAACAACATGAACATTATGTATATATGTGTGTTTCAAAAGCAGCGTCAGTACTGATAGGGGAGCCATCAACAAACAGTTGGAGGTCTAGGAAGTACTGGTAAACAAAACTATCAAAGGCCATTTGGTGGACCGGGGGAATGTTGATGGGCAATAAAGTGTCCCTGGAAGGTGTGAATTCCGATGACAACTGTGAATCAAACCCTCGTACGATGAGGCAAGGGATTTAGGGTATAAATATGCTGTGTAAAATGTGCTCAGGGTTCCATCCTGCTGCCTTGGATGTGAACCCGCTTCTGCAGAATCGTAATAAACCAGAGAGAAAACTCAGATCCGTGTCGTGTCAGTCTCTCGTGCGAACGCAATCTCACATTATTGACTATGTTAAGAGTTAATAAAGTTATGGAGATTAATAAGCTATGTAAACCAGTTCATAAGCAAGCAACATGAGTACTGTGGGTTTCTCTTTAAATTAATTATTTTAATTACTTATCTTTTCTTTAGTTTACCCCAATCCACTAGGATTGGGCAAGTTAGAACAAGGGGGGGGGAGAAAGATATTAAAAGCATATATATATTTCATAGAAGTCAACTACTAGAATAACAAAGTGATCATTAAAATAGCCAGAATTGAAACAAAGATCATATTGTCACATTTTCACTTGAGTGTCATGACTTTATGTAGTTTACTTGGGCATTCAACTCTTGTTAGTGATCTTCATTTTTGGAGAAGCCATCAGCTGAATTCTATCAGAACAAGTCCTTCTGCCTCTGGGACCTGATTTGAGTGGGACTTGTGTGGTGTCATCTTTCATAAATACCCTTTTAAACTTTTGTAGAAACCCATTGCATAAAATGTATGATACATGTAGAATTACGAATAAAATGTTTACAGATTTAATGATAATAATGAGTAGTCTAGATAGATGCCAGCACTTGGTAGAACAGCAATGAAGACCTTGAAAAAGACATGCAAATGTCATGATATATATATTTTTTTGTACTTATAAAAATCAGAATCAGGTAGCATTGTGGAATTTAATTTTTAATCTTTGATTTGTGTTGCTTTCCAGATTAGTTGGTAGACATGTAGGAAAAAAGCTTTCTCAATCTTACTCCCAATGCTTTGTGTCCTCCTAAAACTACTATGTAGTGTTGTCGCTGGAGGACACCAGCTTTTTTAAAAAAGGCAGACAAAACTATGTAAAAAGTTTGGAGTTGGCTCCAAGTTTTAAACCAACATTTCTGCATAGCTGGTGGCAACAAAGTTAAAAGGTTTCTATGGTGTGTGGTTTGTACTCAGTGACATAGTTAAATAGTATTAAACATATCTGCTATATCAATTACTATCTAAACAGCAAATTGCATCTTCTACAGATAATATAACACCCTTGGTAAAGTATATTGATTGACCTGACCTCTTTACAAGGAAAGCAAACACAATTTGCAATGGCATTTGATTCATATTCCAGCTACTGAGAGATTAGTCCTCCAAAATATCTCACTAGCAAAACAGAGATTCATTTTCTGATGAATGTGTTTTGGAGGGCATGGGACAAGTTTTCTTGGTGAACACTCTTGCATAGGCGAAGGTTTTCTAAGACAGCTCTGACCTCAGTGGAAAGACACCCTTGAGAAATCTACAGGCTGCTAGCTGTAGTCATGAAGCCGTGAGGAAATCACCTTGAGATCTAATTAAGACCATAAATTAGACCCACCTTGGATCTTTGGAAACACATGTTTGAATGCAGTTATCATGCTATTGTGGGCTGTTTTTAGCTTTTGAATCTCTAGTTTGGGGTCTAGAGAAATTTAGGCTGGTTGATGTAAACACAAAAGCAAAAAAGAATATGAAGCATAATCTATTGATGAACAGCCTATGTGGGTAGATACCACACCCTGTATAAAAATTGAAGAAAGAAGATGGGAAGCAAACCTTCTCAAGACAAAGAAAACTATTGTGCAAGCCTACACCAATTGTTCAACTGCAAGCCAAGCTCCATGGTATGTTAAGAAATAATTTATGGGTTTAAATCCCAAGGCTATAAAAACTGTTTATATCTTTTTTACTGGCTGTAAGTTTCTGATTGCTAAACTGATATTTTATTCTTGTTTATTTATTCTTCTTAAGGATTCTAATCTAGATGAATCACATGTCTGAGTGTTCTTCCTAGTCAGTGGAACTAAGCTGTGATATCCTGCTGAATCCAACATAGGAAGACTGATCATTTTGAAGTCTAGTGAAAGTGAATCATGACCAAAATAAGCATGTCATTGATAAGCTCAAATGGACTTAAAATAACATCACTAAAAAAAAAAAATGTATGGGTTACATAAATCATAATATTTGGTTCAGCACTGAGTTATGATCTGAATTCCCTTTGATATAAGCCACTTTAAATATCTAGAGACTGCATTAAACAATATGACCTGCTCTAATCAGGGGTTGGAAGAATTTGAACTTTAACTATAGGAGTTAGTGTGGGAAAGATCTAGATCTGGTTTTGTCTTCAAATGTGCCAAAATGATGCACTCAATAAAGTTTTGCCTGAAGAGATTGGATCATCTTGATCGTGCTTGCTTTGGTTGGGTTCACCAGTCAGAACCTTGACATTAAACCAGGGGTGGGATTCTACCAGTTCGGCCAAACCTTTACCTCCACAGATCATCTGGGAGCAAAACAGTTCACTCCAACTGCTGGGCCCATATGCCCATCCTGGCTTGATAATGACCTTTATTTCTTGCTTTTCACGCTCAGCTGCATTGCACGGAACAGCGGATTACCATGCTTCAGCTGTTGAAGAGATAGGGAGAGTGTAGGAGTGCAGGAGAAGGTCAGTAGGAAAGCCTCTGCATGTGCACAAAGTGTGCATATATACACATAGCACGCCCACTAGACATGCCCACCAAACTGGTGATAAACCAATTTGAATCCCACCACCGCATAAAACCAGATCTACCTATATTCTAATGAGGGAATCCTGGGCTCCTACAACCCACCCTATGCCTCTGGGGACATTGTGAAGATCCAGGAGAAGATGTCATGCATGGAACGAAAAGAACTGGTGGCAGTGACAGGGCAAAGGAAACCCAGACTGCAAGCCAAGTAGACTTCAAAACCCAAATGGTGGTGGCCTGTCCAAAGGAGCAGCCAGAGAAGGTTGAACAGGTGATGCCTTTGGATGGGCCACCACCATTGGGTTCCGAAGTTTACTTGACTTGCTTAGTGTCATGGCTGTGCTGTAGGACCTGCAGTTTCTCTGGGACATATTATTTGTCCCCCTTCCAAGCTAACTTTAAATCAGCCTACTGAGTAGAAATCTCAAGGCAGGAAATATTGTGACCCTACATATGGGTTGACCACTTTCTTACAAGACCTCATTAGGTTACACAAGAGTAAGATGTAGATGTAATGGATCACATTACAAGTGTCCTACTGGACATGCAAACAGCTTTTTAATGATGAATGAGTTTAGCTTAATGTCTAGTGATTTAATGGACACATTCATACAATTTTCTTGGCATCAGTCCTGAAGTGTCTTTTATATCTGTCATCACCATGCTGACAAAATTGTTTGCCCTCAGTGGCTGTAAGGATACAACTTGATGCACCTGGAATAGCTCTTCTGCTCATTAAATGGACAAAAGCTAGCTGAAGCAATTATTGCAAAGCCTATAGAAACAATACAGATACATTTAATAAGTTGATTTTGTTGATTTGAAATGTACATGATCTGTCTTCTTTTTTTAATAATAAACTTTCCAAGTAAAAGTTCTTTCGTTTTTTTTAAAAAATATTTTCCTTTATTTATAAATTGTTAGGGAACATAATGTTATATAAAGCTTCCTCAGAAATATATGTACAGATAGAAATTTTACCAGTTCCCACCAAGTCAGAAGATCAATACAATAGCAATAGTAACTTACTAGCAATTGGTTCAATTGTCCAGATCTCTAATTTCACAGATCATCCTAAAAACCCTTTATTTCCAGTTTATAAATACTTATTTTCAGTTTAGTTGATAAAAAAAATACTTATGCTATATCTTGTTGAATTCTTGGCAAAATGCTTTCCTGGACACTTTTTTCTTGGTTCCGGGTCAGCATCAAGCTTTGTAGTGTGCCCATGAAGAAACTCCCTTATTGTGTTGTGCACAAAGAGATTTGTTGTAAAAGAAACTAGGTGAGGATAGTGTAAACTAGTGGTCACCAACCGGTGGACTGGGGACCACTGGTGGTCCGTGAGAAAATTTTGGTGGTCCACAGAGAAATGTTCCTCCCCCCAAAAGCAATTAATCTAGGCTGCACGGGAATACAAGGCTGCACTGTCCACATGGCCTGCCCGCCCACTGGCCCCCACCCTTTGACTAAGCGCAAACCTTACCTTGAGTAGAGCCTCACAAGCTGGAATTGGAAGGTAAGACTAATGGAGGGGAAGGGAAATCCACCCCGGGGTGGCTTGCTGATGTTTGTGAGAAAGTTGGTCCCATATTTCAGAGCTGCAGTAAGTCACAAGACTGACCCTCTGGTCATCTTGGAGCAGCTCCTCCAGTCCATGGCAGGCCAGTGCACCCGGGTGGAAGGGCAGGTGCTTCGGGATGACCAAAAGGCCAGTCCTGTGACTACTGCAGCTCTTGAATATGGGACCGACTTTCCTACCAACATCACCAAGCCACCATCAGTCAAAATTCATATTAGTGGTCTGAGATATTTAAAATTATGAGTTTGATGGTCCCTGAGGTCCAAAAGGTTGGCGTCCCCTGGTGTAAACACAAGCAGGCCTTGCAATTAAAGCAGGACAAGGCTACAAAAAAATCTCCACCAAGCAATAGTTCAAAGTCCTTCATCACAACTGAGAGCTGGAAGGTGGCTGAGATGCTTTGAGATGCATGCTCTTCTGTCTTCCAAGAGAACACAAGGGACATCTGAGGATCTTCTCTGAACCTTTTCTGTACTGAATGCAGTCTTTTTGACTGCCGAATTCCAGGACTGGTCTTGTTGCAAATGAATTGTCTATTCAGGGACGCATCTGGAGTCATTATACCAATAATGGAGCTAATTACCAGACACTAATAAACTGATGCTTTAAAACAATGCCGTAATAACAGTCCCACAGATCATAACTGGATGAAAACACATAATTGTTGTACTTCTTTCACAGTATACAGCACAACATGTTGAGCATAACATTTCATAGAACAATGACAAGGACATAGTTTTTAAGATACCAGTGTATTCTCTTCCTTGTAATTTAATTTGGCTCTGCCATTGTTTTGGAAGACACTACAGTCCTCTGTAGTGAATCGCCAGTCAATTGGACATTAAATTCCGGGACAGCTTTCTATTTGTCATCAATTGTTCTGTTTCTCACTGTTATTGATGATACCCATCATGCCATATCTGCATCTATCCTAAATGCTATAGAGACAAACTATTCATTTCATGAGTGGCATTTAAACAATGTGATGGAGAAAGTCACCCCCAATAAATTACATTATGTGAAACTTGTAAGGACAATTCTTTGATAAGAGGTGCGTGTTCTTTATTGATTCTTAAGGCTTTTCTTATTATTTTCTATTACTGGCATGTGATCCAAGATATTTTAGCAGTCAGGAATTAATGAAAAACACAATTCCTTGTGGAATTGTTTTATCACTTAAAGGTAAAGGTTCCCTTCATACATATGTGCTAATTGTTTCCAGCTCTAGGGGACAGTGCTCATTTCCGCTACAACGCAGAAGAGCCAGCACTGTCCAAAGATGTCTCCATGGTCATGTGGCCAGCATGACTAAATGACAAAGGCACTCAGAACCTTCCCACCAAAGTGGTCCCTATTTTTCTCCTTGTATTTGTACATGCTTTCGAACTGCTACGTTGGCAGAAACTGGGACATGTAATGGGAGGTCACTCCGTTACCCGGCGCTAGGGATTTGAACCACCAAACTGCCAACCTTTCTGATTGACAAGCTCATCATCTTAGCCACTGAGCTACCGCGTCCCTGTTTTATCACATACTGGGATACAATCATTAGTAGACAGATCTTCTAAGAAATTTGGGGGAAAATGTTGTGACTGCCTTTCTTCTACTTCTGTACAACTTATTAGGAATACCTGAACACATAAATATCAGGGCATATGAAGGCTGAAGGGTTTGAAGATCTGAATGTCTACACTGATTGCCAAATATATCTGGTCACAAGATGAAGTGAATATCCCCTTTTGTTCACAAGTCAGACAACATCTGTGTCAACTGTTCAGGGTCATTAAGAGGCAAGCATTGCAATATGGCCCTTTTCTTCCAGAAATGTGAGGCTCAGAATCTTTTTTTTTTTTTTAAGATTTTATTAATTTTCTACAAACAAACAGGACAAACAAAACATGAAAACATCAACTCTCATGTGTACATCCAGTGTGTCAGTTGATTCATCAGTTTTGTGCATTCATTTTGTAGTCTCAATTACAATTATGTCACATAACAACTCATATTGTCAATCCAAACTTATATATCCTAATATCACTAAAAAAAAGAAAATTTTGACTATACTTTTAATCGTTCATGCTTTATGAGATAACAATACTTTAACCAGTTTATTCTGTAACAAATCATATAATCATACCAAATCAATCCTAAAAAACCCTTACTGTCTAGCATTCTAAATATTCTATTATCGTATTTTATCATCTAGCCATTGATAAAAAAGATCCCAAATTTCATAAAATTGTTTATCCTCTTGCTCTCTAATTTCAAATGTCAATCTACTCATTTCAGCACATTCCAATATTTTCTTAATAATTTCTTCCTCTGATAGTATTTTCTCACTCTTCCAATGTTTAGCAAATACAATCCTAGCCGCTGTTAATACATTTACAATCAAATACTTCAAATTTTTATTATATGTATCAGGTAAGATTCCCAATAAAAAAATCTCTGGCTTCAAATCTATATGTTTTTTTGTCATTTTTTCCAATCATATGCAAATTCTAGTCCAATATTTTCTAGCATCCTCACAAGTCCACCACATATGATAATATGAGCCAAGTATCTGATGACATTTCCAGCACTTTTCAGATTTATTCTTGAACATTCTTGCTATTCTTGTCGGGGGAAAGTGCCACCTGTAAAACATCTTATACAAGTTTTCTTTATATGCTGTTGACATTGTCATTTTATAATTTTGAGACCACAATTTTTGCCATTTCTCTAGATCAATCCCATATCCAAAATTCTTCCCCCAAACAATCATAGTTTCTTTGACTTGTTCTTCCTCTAATTTAATTCCCAGTAAATAACCATATAATTTTTTAATCACCTTCTCATCAGTACCCATCAAGATCTTATCTAAATCAGTCTGTTTTTCATAGAATCCCTCCGTTTTAGAATCTTCATCATACCTTGAATGTATTTGCGCATATGAAAACCAATTCATCCTTATACCTTGTTCCTCTAAGTTTTGGATCGATTTAAGTTCACCCTTTTCATCCAATAGTTCCCCATATCTAACTGTTTGTTCCTTCTTATAAATTATAGGATAGGAAAATGCTTCAATAGTCGATAACCAAACTGGAATTTTCAAATAACATTGTCTTTTTGTCTTCTCCCAGTTTAACCACAAAGACTCCCGTATATAATGTCTTCTAAAATAACCCTGTGTTTTAGTTCCCTTATACCATAAAAAAGCATGCCAGCCCAACAGCAAATCATGCCCTTCTAATGTCAACAATCTATGCTTTCTTAATTTTATCCATTCTTTGATCCACATCAAACTTGCAGCTTGATAATACAATTCCCAATTAGGCAGGCCAAAACCTCCTCTAATTCTAGCGTCTTGCAAAAGCTTTAGCTTTATTCTCGCTTTTTTACCTTGCCATATAAACTTCAACATGATTTTATTTAAATCTTCAAAATAGTCTTTTCCAAGCCTAATTGGTATTGTTTGGAACAGAAATAGAATTCTGGGTAAAATATTCATCTTGATTGTTGAAATTCTCCCTATTAATGACAATTGCAAGTTTTCCCACTTCTTCAAATCTGTAGCTATCTGTTGTTTGAGTTTAATATAATTATTCTCTTTTAATGTGCTACATCTTGCTGTCAAATATATCCCCAGATACTTAACCTTATTTGTAACTTGGATTTTCAAAAGATCTGCCAGTTCTTCTCTCTGTCTCAATAGCATGTTCTTTGTCAAAATCTTTGTTTTATCTTTATTTATTTTCAAACCAGTCATCTCACCATATGTCTCTATCTTTTCCAATAACCTTGGAGCAGTTTCTAACAGGTCTTCCAGAATAAAAGCTAAATCATCAGCAAAAGCTTGTAGTTTAAATTCTTCCTTCTTAATTTTCATTCCTTTTATGCTTTTATCATCCCTAATATTTCTATTCAACACTTCCAAAGTCAACACAAATAGCAAAGGAGATAGGGGACACCCTTGTCTTGTGCCTTTTCTTATATTAATAAAATCTGTAAATTCCCCCTCCATCATTATCTTTGCTGTCTGTTTATTATATATGGCTTCTATTGCTTGAATAAATTTTTTGGCAAAACCCATCCGTTCCAATAGTAATAACATAAATCTCCAGTTCACGTTGTCAAATGCCTTTTGAGCATCTAGGAATATCAAAGCCATTTGCTTTTCAGGATGAGCCTCATAGTATTCCAAAGTATCCAAGATTACTCTCATATTGTCTCTGATTTGTCTCTTTGGCAGAAATCCATTTTGATCTGGATGAATAAAATTATTTAAATATTTTTTAAGTCTTTCTGCTAAAGTTGAAGCAAAGATTTTATAGTCTGCATTCAATAAGGAAATAGGTCTATCGTTCTTAATTTGCAGTGGGTCAGCCTTTTCTTTTGGAATAAGTGTGATATAAGCCTCTGACCATGTTTTGGGTATCATCTTTAACATAACTTCATTCATAACTTCTAACAATGGGATGCTCAATGATTTTTGAAATATTTTATAGAATTCTGCCAGAAGCCCATCTGGACCCGGTGCTTTCCCATTATTTTGTTTCTTAAATGCTTCATTTAATTCCATCATTGTTATATTGCTTTCTAGCATTTCTTCAGTCTAGGCTCAGAATCTTTATTTACTTATTGTTAAATTTATTTGCTGCCTACTTTGCCAGGGGGTTATTCTTAGGTGGCTTACAAGAATAAAAAGGAAGAAAATGAAAGATTTGTAAATGGAATATGGAAGTAAAATAATAAAACCATGAAATAAACAATGAAAAAGAGTGAAATAAGAATTCATCATTATGATAACCAAAATGATATGTGGGTGGACAGCAGGAAGCAGGAGGGAGGAAGAGGGAAGTGGAGTCTGACATCAATCTGCCATCATTCAGTCAATGAAAACTCTAATTTCAAGCATAGGAATAGACTTAACCATATTTTCAACTGGAAAACTCTAATCATCTTAGACCAAGCTAAGCCCAAAAATGCTAGAGAATTTCCAGATAATTTCTTACTTACTTACTTACTTAGGAGATTTATATTGCTACCTATTTGCACATGGCAACTCAAGGCAGCTTACCAGAATATAATAATATCAAATAAAAAAACCATACAGATAATAAAAGAAAGAATCATATATAATAAAATAACCCACCAGCCCCAGCAACAGCAAGCCATTTAATGGGCTCCATCCCAGGTCTTCAGGGTCTTCCAGAAGAGTGCTGGAGTGGGGGTCATTCTAATCTCTGGGGAAATGATGTTCCAGAGAAAGGGAGCCACCAGGGAGAAGGCCCTTTTTCTGGGTCCCACCAGATGTATCTCCCTAGGTGATGGGATCCATAACATTCCTTGCCTCCCCACTCTGGTGATATTGATATCTGAAATTAGCCTTTGATAGACACATAAAAATAAACAACATCTGCATACTGTGAAAAAGAGACAATCAGAGACAATATCAAAACGGTAACAAAAAGACCAAAACACCTCACTATCAGCAATCAGCACCAAGATGAACATAGATGAACTCCAAGATTAACAGCAGATCAACACTCAAGAAGTAAACAACAACCCAATTAAAGAACTGCCAAACAAGCTAAAATTAAACAAAGAGCCTCCATGACCAATTTCACCAACAATGATAGGGCAAGGCACTAGAACAAACTTAGCAAGTTTAAGACTTGTGGACTTCAATTCCCAGAATTCCTGAGCTAACATGATTGGAGGAGGAATTCTAGGAGTTAAGTCTACAAGTCTTAAAGCTGTCAAGTTTGAAGACCACTGCACTTGAATATAAACTGAGAGCAAACTCTACTCCTTAGTAGTGCTGCTGATGTTACCTAGTTTGGGTAATGCAATGCCTGCAAGAAAACAACCAAGTTCAGAGAGCACAAAGGACCAGTCATACCATCAAACTCGCACCCATCTCCTCCTATTTGATCTCTCTTTTAGATATTGTAAATGGCAAACCTAGTTGGAGATTTTATTTACAAGAGCGACTAACAGAGTTTAAGTACCACTGATTTCAATGGGTGTCTCTGCTGATTACACCAGCAAGACTTCTTCAGACTTTCTGGCAGGTGTGGGATTCAATTTTTTTTACCAGTTCTGTGGGTGTGGCTTAGGTGGTGGACATGGCTTGGTGGTCATATTGTTGGCTGGGTGTGGCCAACTCAATATCACTCACATCAAGGCACACATCTGCTCGCCTGGCTTCTCATGACTGTGGGGAAGTTGCAACAGTCGTAAGTGTGAAAAATGGTCATAAGTCACTTTTCTCAGTGCCATTGTAACCTTAAATGGTCACTCCACACAAGCAAAGTACCAGCAAAGGAGGGGAAAAAACTCCAGAGAAGTTCCTGAACCAGGAAATCTAGTCCTGCCAAGAATTTAATAAGGGTCAATGGAGAGGCAGTTTCTATAAGCAACACCAGAATGCTTCCTTCCTGCCTTCCTTAGAGGATTAGGCCAGTAATTTCTTCTAACAACTGGTTCTCCAAACTGCTTAAAGTGTTAACAACCAGTTCTAGCGAATAGGTGCAAACTGTTAGAATCCCACCCCTGCTTTCTGGATATTTCTTCTGGCTTGATATTTCAATTTCCACATCTTGGCTGGTTACACCAGTCTCAAACTTTCACCCTAAGGCTTGAGATAAGCACTGCATGCAATTGTTGCAATGATGATTTTCACTTTGAGAAAAGTTGTGAAGATACAGCTAATTTTAAATTTTAAATTCATCTTTAATTATATGACCCAATATATTATGTTTTTTTATTAATTCATTAATAACAGATAGCCATGAAGATCAATAGATACAAACAGAAGGAGATATTTATTTTTTAAAAAAATAGATATATTCATTTCCACATCTTTCTGCAATAATTGAACTTTCTTGGGTTACTAATTAAAGAAAAAAGATGTTAGCCTTGTCTGGAAAGTATTTATTATTGCCGTGTCGTCGGAAATGATGCCAGGAGTCGGTGAATTAATTCAAGCTCTGTTATTGAGTCAGGAACCGAACTCCGGCTAAAAGAAAAACTTTCGGCTTTTTATTTCCAAGCCGCAGCGGCCGCGGCCAATGGCACCGCTTTGAATCTCCCGCGATTCGAATGTACCAATCGCGGGAGACTCTTAGTGAGCCAATCAGCGCGGCTCGCCTAGCCAATCAGAGTGCCCTGCGCTTTGGCCAATCAAAGCGCGGGGATCTCAAGAATGCTAATGAGGGGACAGAACACCCCTTCCCTCAAGGTTCAGTCCTTACGTTGCGTAGTCCTGTAGGTAGGAGGGGCTCTGTCTCAGCCTACTGGACCTGCGCAGCTCAGTCGTAGGTTGGATCCGGGCCAGTTCGGTCGGGGTCTCCGCTTCTCTGGATGCCATCGTGGGAACCGCCTGGTCGGTCGGGCCAGGCCGCTCTCCGCAGCTCCCTCCTGGGCTTCCCGGGTTGGTTGAGCTGTGGGTTTCGCCGGTCCCGCTCGGTCTTCCCGGGTTGGTTGAGCTGGCCTGGCTGTCTCTTTCTGGCGAGGTTTCGTGCTGGCTGCTTCCAGGTGAGTATGGCTGGTTTATTCTTTCTCGGTTTTGGTCCCCTGGGTATTCCCTCCCCTCTTGGTTTGTGTTGTGGGGGTTGGTTTTGCTTGGTTGCACGTCGGTGGTCTCTTGGGTGGTCGTCCTCGATCTTAACTGGTCGATGTGGCGTTTCCACGCTCGTCCGTCTGCTGTTTGTAGCCAGTACGAATGTGGGCCTGTTAGTTGTGTTATGACGGCCGGTACCCATAATGGGTCTCCCGTTAGGTTTTTCACGTAGACGGCATCGCCTGGTGCGAAGGTTCAGTGTTTGCTGGTTGAGTCTGGGGGTTTCTCTGGGTTGTACGTGGGGTGTAATCTATCGAGTAGGGACCTTATTTTCCTCCCCATTAGCAGTTCAGCTGGGCTTTTATTTGTTGTGGTATTTTGGGGTTATGTGTTGGATGAAAAGTAATTTATTAATTTTGTCCTGGATCTCCCCGTGGTCTATTTTCCAGATGGTTTTCTTAGTGAATTGCACCATCCGTTCTGCCCTACCGTTCGCCGCCGGATGCGCCGGTGCTGTCAGCGTGTATCGTATGCCCCTTTCCGCTAGGAATTTTTCGAATTCTAGCGAGGTGAATTGGGGCCTGTTGTCAGAAACGACGATGTCTGGGAGGCCGTGTGTTGCAAAGAGTTTGCCGAGTTCTTTGGTCACGGCCTCCGTGGTGGTTGTTCTCATGTTGCTTACCTCCATCCAGTTGGAGTAAGCGTCTACGGTTATTAGGAAAGTGTGTCCTTTTGTGGGCCTGGCGAAATCTATGTGGATCCTAGACCAAGGTCCCCTGGGGGTTTCCCACTCTAGGACGGGTGCTGCGGGTGGGCTTGGCCTAGTTTCCTGGCATCGTTGGCACCTTGCTACCCAGGCCTCGATCTGTTTGTCCATCCCTGGCCACCAAGCGTAACTTCTGGCCAGGACTTTTGTCCTAACGATGCCAGGGTGCCCCTCGTGTAACAGTTCCAAAACCTTCCCTTGTAGTTTTTCTGGGATGACCACACTATCCTCCCATAGTATGCACCCTTTTAGTAATGAGAGTTCCGTTTGCCGGTTCCGGAATGTCCTGACGGACTCGTCGTTTTCCCTTTCCGGCCACCCTTTCTCTACCCAATGCAACACCCGCGCCAGACGTTTGTCTTTATTAGTTTCTCGGGCAATGTCTGACGCGGTTATGGGTAGGTTGGGTAGAGTCTCTATACTGAGGGTGGTCGTCGTGGGTGCTGGGTCGGTGTCAGGTTCCGGTAACAGTGAGCGGCTTAAGGCGTCCGCATGGGAGATAGACTTACCCGGTCTGTGTGTGAGTCCGTAATTGTAAGCCGCCAGGAACTCGGACCACCTTGTCATTCGGGGAGACAGAATGTTCGGGGTGGCCCGGTTCCCTGCAAGGATTCCCAGCAGCGGTTTGTGGTCGGTGATGATGGTAAATGTCCGGCTGTAGAGGTACTCGTGAAATCTTTTTACTGCGGCGACGATAGCCAGAGCCTCTTTGTCCAGCTGGCTGTAGTTCCGCTCCGGTTTGGTGAGGGTCCTTGAAAAGAACGCGATGGGTGCTTCTTTTCCATTGGGGAGAGTGTGGCTGAGGACAGTGCCGACGCCGAACGGTGATGCGTCGCATGTGACAGCCAGTGGTAGGGTCTCGTTGTACTGGATAAGGACGGCATCTGAAGTGAGGAGGTTCTTTGTTTTCTTGAAGGCGGCTTCCTCGCGTTTCCCCCAAGTCCAGGTCACCGCCTTGTCCAAAAGCCTATGCAAAGGCTCCGCCACCATCGCCTTTTGGGGCAGGAAGACATTATAAAAGTTAAGCAGCCCCAGAAACGCCTGCAGTTCTGTCTTCGACTTGGGTGTGGGGGCTTCTTTGATGGCTTTGATCTTTTGGTTTGTGGGGTGAATGCCGTGACGGTCTAGGAGATATCCTAGGAATTCAACCCGTTCCATGTATAATTGGCATTTTTCCCTCTTTACTTTGAGCCTGATCTCTTTGAATTTGGTTAGGAACTCCCTTAGGCGACTCTAGTTCGGCCTGGTTGGTTGCTGACACTAAGATGTCGTCGAAGTAAGGTACCACCCCCTTGATGCCTTGTAACAGCCTTTCCATTAGGCTTTGGAATATTCCAGGCACCACGCTGACTCCGAATTGGAGTCGGTTGCATTTAAATGCTCCCTGGTGGGTGACTATGGTTTGTGCTTCTGCCATTTCCTCGTCGACTGGCAATTGTTGGTATGCCTGGGCGAGGTCGAGTTTAGCGAAAACCTTGCCCCCTCCCAGTGAATGTAGTAGGTGTTGCACTACTGGGACGGGGTAAGCGCTTTGCTGCAAGGCGCCATTTAGGGTGGCCTTATAGTCCCCACAGATTCTCACCGACCCATCAGGCTTGATCGGGGTGACTATGGGGGTCTCCCACCGGGCGTGGTCTATGGGTTGTCGGACCCCTTGCTTGACGAGCTTGTCAATTTGCTCGTCAATCTTGGGTTTAAGCGCGAATGGTACCTGCCTTGGTTTTAGGCGTTTTGGGGGGACATTTGGGTCTAGGCTGAATGATATAGGGGGCCCTCGGTACTTGCCTAGGTTTCCTTCGAAGACCTCTTGGAATTCCCGGGCTAGTTGTTGCTCCCAGTTGTCGTCGGCGATGTGGTTGATGCCAATGACTGCGATGCCGAGCGGTGCGAACCATTGCAGTCCCAGTAGACTTGGGCGGTCGCGATCGACGATGGTCAGGGGAAGCCTTTCGGTGCGCCCTTTGTAGGTTACCTTGAACTGTCCGGTTCCGACTACAGGGATGCGGTTTCCCTGGTAGTCTTTCACGATTAGTCTCTGGTTGTCTAGGCCTTTTCTCTGGATGGTAGGCACCAAGCATTTTATTTCTTGCCATGCTACCATGGAGAGGTAGGACCTGGAGTCCACCTCCATTTTATATGGCTCGCCTTCGATGCCTACCTCCACATAGACCTTCCGGGCATCGTTGGTTGTGGCATGGCCGATGGTGACCGTCTGATGGGTCTCCTCTCTTCGCCGGGTCTCGCCGCCTCGTAGGGATCGTCCGTTCCGGTCCCATCTGTTGTCAGAGGGACGATCTCTGGTCCGGGGTGGTGTGCTCTCTCGTCTCCGTTCGCTCTGGTCCCATCGTGTAAAGTGCGGGGATCTCAAGAATGCTAATGAGGGGACAGAACAATTATGACATATAAAACTGTAAAGCCCGGTGACAAATGGATCAAGTTTATTCAAGGCTATAACAAATCTGCTTGTAAAGTTGTCAGAAAAATGTTTATTAGTGCTAAGCCTTCAGTCTATAAAGCTTCTCCTAGGAAGGAGTTGTACTATAACAATACAGCCAATCATGTCTGACTTGCATGCTATGGAAATATGCATCTATCCTCAGGAGAGATGCATGATAAACGCATATAAACAAGCATTCCAACTCTATCAAGACAAAAAGTCCTTATCAGACTGGATGAACTGTGATACAAGGTGGGGAGTATGCTGGATGCTAAATAAATAAAATTGTACCAGAAGAATGACATTAGCCAGACATTTTATTATGGCTATGTTTCATTTCTTACATCTTGCTATGAGCCACAGTGGTGAGTGGCTAGAGTGCAGTACTGCAGGCTACTTCTGCTGCCTGCCGTCTGCCTGCAGTGTGGCAATTTGAATCTTACCAGGCTCAAGGTTGACTCAGCCTTCCATCCTTCTGAGGTCGATAAAATGAGGACCCAAATTGTTAAGGACCATAGGCTGACTCTGTAAACCACTTAGAGAGGGCTATAAAGCATCCATGAAATGATATATAAGTCTAAGTGCTATTGCTATGGGAACTTAATTTCTCAAATCACAGTGATTGTCTGATCTGTGTCTTAATTGGTACCCAGATGTATATTTGAGTTCTTATCACCAAAGATAAATGATGATTATTTAGTCATTACTGCAGATATTTCCTTATTTGTTTGTTTTTTACAACTTGGCTACAGGGAAGGAAATCCCATCTGTAGTGTTTTGAAGAAACACTATTTTATATGTGCTAGGTATTCCAGCTTAACCTAAAGATGGAGAAATTCAAAGAAGTATTGTATATGGAGTGAGTAACAAACCTTCCTCTAATTCTGGGAAGAGATAACAGTTTATATGACCTTTGAGGAACTTTTTAACATGCACTAATGAAATGGGGCAAAAATGCAGGAACTAGTCTACAGTATAGCCATATATTATATATCATTAGAGATTTCTTCATAATGAAAGAGGTGACTGAAAGCACCTTTTTATGTTGGCCATAACATGCCATCCTAATTCTTTTAAAGTCCTAATTTTGCAGTAGGTGTTTCTGGCAAACAGGTACACCTTGAATGGAAATGATATTGGATAAAATGAGACTGCCTATCAAATAACACACACACACACACACACACACAGAGAGAGAGAGAGAGAGAGAGAGAGAGAGAGAGAGAGAGAGAGAGAGAGCACTTAGACTTATATATAACTTCACAGTGCTTTATAGCCCTCTCTAAGCAGTGTACAGTGTCAGCATATCACCCTCAACAATTTGGGTCCTCATTTTACCAACCTGAGTCAACCTTGAGCCTGGTAAAATTCAATCTGCCAAATTGCAGGCAGCCGGCAGACAAGAAGAATATACCAGTACTTCAACAAGGGACTTGTTAACAGAAGCAAGCAAGAATGACAAGAAGGTCTTGTAAGATTAAAGCAAGGCTTTTTGGATAATTGAACTTCAAAGATAAATGATTTTTTAATCAAAGAGAGGATAAAAGGTAGGAGGTGAGCCCTTATAATTTGTGTGTCTTCATTTTCTCTTTCCCTTTGGATGTCATGCTATGAACTTCAAAAAAAAAATCACAGCAAGGTCTAAGACTCACATAGGTTACTCAGTTTTGAAGGGTGCTTAAACATAGAGCTGTTTTAAACCCACTATCTTTTCTGTGTTAGTCCCTTTAAATTATGATATTTATTGACTTATTCATATATATATATATATATATATATATATATATATATATATATATATATATATATATATATATATATATATATATATATATATAAATAAAATGATTAAAATTTGAATATCTTTAAGGCATCTAAGAGAAGAGGCCTCTTTAGTAGGTAGCTCCTGCTGCCTCATAATTAATATTTTCCCCCTGCCTTTTGATACAAGGAAGAGGCCAGGAAGTAGAAAGGAAATTCACACAGTGATTATAACATCAAGATTCACTTTCAAGTAATAAATATAAGAGCATTAATTAGGCAAATAATGAGAATAAATCACTATTGTTGAGTCAGCCACAAGGACCTAAACCTTCCCCACATGTTTATTCTAATTCTTGATCAGAAATTGATTGAAAGTGAAAAGCGCTTAGACTTATATACTGCTCCACAGTACTTTACAGCCCTCTCTAAGTGGTTTACAGAATCAGGATATTGCCTCCAACAATTTGAGTCATCATTTTACTGATCTCAGAAGGATGGAATGCTGAGTCAACCTTCAGCTGGTCAGGGTCGAACTCCTGACTGTGGGCAAAGTGAGCCTGAAATATTGCATTCTAACCACTACACCCTCACAGCTCTCGCGTGAATGCTTGAATGAAGCATTCCTTTAATTTTAAAGTCTCTCCACTGGTTAGTGTTTAACCAATAATATGCACTGTTGCTTAAAATATGCATCACAACCACCAATGTGTGACACCCGCCGACATGCAATTTATTGAGAATGATGGCACACAGAAGCAGACAACATTTTTAGTTTGCTGCAGGTGGATAATTTAAGTTCATCTTTTATTTCATAAATATGAGGAGGACTCAAATAGACATTGAATGTTTTATTTGACAATAAAAAGAATAAGCTTTTTTTTTTTTCAAAATGACTTCAAAGAGTTCAAAATGTTTTTTGTTGCATGCAGAAATAAAAATTTGTTTTCTCTGTAGCAGTTCATTGATTTCATAAATAAAATACACTATAGAATTTTTTTAATACATAGCATAAAGGTTAAAAAAAAACAATATATGCAGTGTTATTTTCTTTTTAGATGTCAAAAGGGTTTTGTCATGTCCCCTGTTAGAATCTGACTCTGAGGGAGAGGGGGAACAGCCCACAGGGAGTGGGCTTTCGGAGGTTGTGGAGGAAACTGAGGAAGGGCACAGGCTGGCTGGGCATTCAGAGGAAGACCCAGGCCCATCCCCTTTTCATCCTAGAGCACACAGGGAGGAGCGGATAAGAGAGAAATGTGAGTGGCGTGGTCTACAGGGGAGGAAAGGGGCTTGATCCCTTTCATGGGCTGTAGCTGTGAGGACTGTTTAAAAGGACAAACTGCGCATGGGCCAGTGCTGGAAGCAAAGCATGAAAATATTTCTAGTCTGTCAGTTCTTATCTGAATTCTGGCATCCTTCCCAATGTGTGTATTTCAATATCTGTGGATGTCTTCAAGCCCTTATCCTGTCTTGTCTCATTAATTCTTCAGTATGGGGTTTGTGGTTTTTTTTTTTTTTTCTATTTATAATTTATATGTATTTTGAGTTTGAACGGAAGTTCTTCCTTTTCACAACTGTTTGTGAGGAAGTTTTTTTTTTTTTTTTTCTCCAGTCAATGATAATTGGACCTTTAAAGCCAAATTGAAGGAATTAAAGGGACTTCACCTGTTTTTGTGACTTTGTTGCTTTTGTATCCCATCCTGGGTCATCACAGGTTTTGTGGCTCCCAGTGTTTTCTTTTCTGTTGGAAATGGGTCCAAATGGCTCATTGAGTGTTTAAGGTTGCTGACCCCTGATCTAGGGTTATTCAACATTTTCTTAAAGAGATTGTTAGGGATACACACCCTAGCAGAACGTGCAACAGCAGTCTAGCAGGCAGGCAAATGATGTAAGATAAACGTTGTTGTAGTTTACACTCAGTAAGACAGATACACTGTGCCAGTTAAATAGTTTTTTATTCCAGCAAGAGTTATAGCATAGTCAAAAACAGTCCATATGTCATAAACTAGTTCAGTCCATCCAGGGATTAATCAGTTGCAAAGTCCAGTGTTGAAAATAGAGGTCAGTAAACTTACAAATAATCAGTCCAGCAATATATCTCTTTTGCAGTCAGAGATATGAAGAAAATCAAACCCCTTTTCTTCTCTCAGCAACAGCAGGGAAACACACGCAGTTATCACCATCAATCCAACATTGTCAGCTCTTCAGTACAAGCCAGCAAACAGTGAGCTCTCTTGCTCCCTCTTATGGTGATTTTACAACCGCACCCAAAATACGTGTTTTGCAGTTAAAGTGATACATACACTTAAACTCACTAACATAGTTTATATATTATTTTTACCCAAACTAAGTTAGGTAACCAATGTTATCCCTATAGAAAATCTCTGAACCTACTATGATATGATAAAACTGAAGAACCTGGGGGAATCCTGTCTATATACTGAAAATACTTTCTTATCTTTTGGTGTAAAAGCCCACCAAAAATCATGAAAAGAAACCATGCTAGATAAATATTGTTTAAGTATTCTTAAACAAATATAAACTGCCAAGTTTCTTCTCAGCCTAATAAGGAATCATCAATCACACATACATTATCATTAAAGTATAATTATCTTTATGAAATAGCATTCATGGTCAGCATTTCTAAGAGCTACCTTCTAATTTACAATATTGCAGCATGCTCATTAATGGAACAGAGAGGCATCATTTTGGAAAGCAAGCATGAGTAATGCAGTACAGTTCACATGTCCAGCTACAACGATGCTCAAGAACAAAAGGTGGTTTCACAAGTAAATATGAAGCAACAACATGGAGATTAAAAAGACACAATCAAGAGATGTGGCTCAAAAGCAGCAGCTATTTGATATCTGGTTGCCTGGTTTACATACAGACAACAAGGCTTGGTGCAATGGTAGAGAGATTTAAAGAACTTCCATGCATGTACCAGATATAGATGGAGTAAATACCATGCATGAGGAAATATCTTGTAATACTTGGGTTGGATTTGATCCATGCACTTTTCTTTCTTTTATAAAATTCATTTTAAACACATAATTAGGACTGTCCTAACCATTTTTTAAGTTTTATATTAAAAACCAACAGCCAAATTGATTTGCCAGTATAATCTTATTGTAAGGACAATATTTGTAGATAATATAATAATCTATTGCAGGTACAGAATATATGCAATACAGAACCTCATATTTGCTGAACTAGGTCTTTTCCTCATTGGCTGTTATATTTCAGCAATATTTGATATTGTACAGGTAGACCACAACTGTTGTCTGTCTCCATCCATCCATCCACAGTGTCTGTCTGTCTGTCTGTCTGTCTGTGCCTTTAAATGTACCCGGCAGTGATAATCTGTTCCAAAATCTTGGGTCACTCTGATTTGGAAACAGAACTTCCAGTCTGCATCCAAAAATTCCCATCTCTCTTCACCAAATCATTTTAAAAGGAGGGACCAAAATATATGCTTTATTTATATTCATTCATTTGACATGCCATGTCTCCCTTTCCATCTGGCACTCAGAATTCCTAGATTGCATATCAGAAATATATATATATATATATGTTTTCTTAAGTTTTCGCGGGTACTTACATGTCTGGCATTCAGCTTTGTTCGGGTATTTTCCCACGTGGTGCTTTTAAAGTTGTAGCAACGTTTCAGCAGAATCTCATCTGCCATCATCAGGCTTCTGTATGGTGTTTGTCTTGAGTCAGACTTTTACAGTGGTTTCAGATTTAAATTTGGGGCAGCCTATTGCTGTGTGGGAATGGTTTTTTCTTCCTCCTGATTGGTTGAGAGTCTTGGTCTGTGTTTATTGGTCTTGGAGTGTGCTGTGTTCTGCTACTAATATCTTCTGTCTGTTTTTTTTGGGGGGGGGCTCTTTTTGTATCTTGATTGGCTGGCAACATTGTGTTACTTTATTGGAGGCCTTTAGTGCAGCTTGGCTTCGGGTAAATGGACGGCTATCATTAGTTAGGAAGCTGGGTTTCATCTGGGTGCCTGGTTGGGGTGTGTTTGAGCTGGAGGTATCAGGGGGGATCTGTTTGTGCCCAGGTGTTTGCCTGGCTTGTGGTGTGGAGATTTTTTTGTTTGTGAGTGCAGGCTTCCAAATGATTGACAGCCTGGTGGAATCATCTCTTCTGTTCATGCTTTCTGGTCTTTTTTCAATCTCTATGGCTTCTCTGATGATTCTGTGGCTGGGATTTTCTATGATGGCTAGGGTTTTGGTGCCATTGAAGTTGATGTTATGACCTGTGGCTTCCATGTGTTGGACTAGTGAGGAAGTGTGTTCCAGCTTTTTGACTGCATTTTTGTGTTCATCCAGGCGGGTGCTTATTCTTCTATTGGTCTGTCCAATGTATGTGGCCGGGCATGATGCACAGGGGACTTCATATATGCCTTGGTTTTCCAGGTCAATTTTGTCTTTGGGGTTCCTGAGGATGGCTGCTATTTTTCTGTCTGTTTTGAAGGCAGTCTTGATGTGGTGTCTGTATAGAATCTTACTAATTTTGTCTGTAGTGCCTCTTATGTAGGGCAGGACAGCTGTTCCATGGGTCTGTTCATCTTCTGGGTCTCTATTATGTCTCAGTGTGCTTTTGTGGATCAAGTTGGTGATTTTGCTTTTGTGGAAGCCGTTGGCTGTCAATATTTTAGTCAGGGTGCATAGTTCAGTCTTAATGTGTGTCTTGTCTGCCAGGCGTTTGGTTCTAGTAATTAGTGTTTTAGCCACGGAGTTTATCTGTGCTGGGTGGTGGTGGGATTGGGCGTTGAGGTAGCGGTTAGTGTGTGTTTTCTTCTGGTATATGGTGTGTCCTAGTGTGCCATCTCTTTTCTTGTAGATTAGTACATCTAGGAATGGTAGTTGTTTGTTTGTTTCTGTTTCCATGGTGAACTTGATTTTGGGGTGTGCGCTGTTTAGGTGTGTTAGGAAGTTGTTTAGGTTTTCTTGTCCATGGGGCCAAATCACGAATGTGTCATCGATATATCTTAACCATAGTTTGGGTTTGAGTATGGCATTAGCCAGGGCTCTGGATTCGAATTCTTCCATGAACAGGTTTGCAATGACAGGTGACAGTGGTGATCCCATGGGGGCTCCTTCAATTTGTTTGTATCTTTGTCCTTTGTATATGAAATATGTGTTGGTTAAGCAGTGTTCTGTTAGTTCCATGAGGTGTTTAGCTGGTTGGTATTTATTTTTGATGATTTCGAGGGTCTCTTTTATCGGGACTTGAGCGAATAGTGAAACCACGTCAAAACTTACAAGCAGATTTTCTTGTTCCACATGTAGATCTTTGATCATTTCCAAGAAGTGGTATGAGTTTTGTACATGAGAAGCTGCTGTTTCAGCATGGGGCTGTAGCTCTTTTGCTAGGTGTTTAGCCAGGTTTTGTAGTGGTGCTCCTCTGGAGCTGACTATGGGTCTGAGAGGTATGCCTTCTTTGTGTATTTTTGGGAGGCCGTATAGTTTGGGGCATCTGGAAGATTTCTCTCTGGGTATGATCGTGTGTTGGATCTCTTTGCTTATGTGGCTGGTTATAATTTTCTTCTTGGTTAATTTTTCCAGATATGTGGTTGGGTCTGTGTTTATGGGTTTGTATGTGGAGTCTTGGAGTAGGTCTGTCAATTTAGTTTCATAGTCTTTTCTGTCCATTACTACAGTGGCATTCCCTTTATCTGCTGGGAGGATGATTATGCTGCTGTCTCTTTTCAGGGTTTGTAGCGCTTTAATTTCATTTTGCTGTAAGTTGCTTTTGGGTGGTTTGCTTGTGCATAGAATATTGGTAACTTGGTGTCTTATTTTATCAGCTTCATCTGTATTTAATTTAGCTAGGCTGGATTCTACTGCACATATGATGGATTCTGTGGGGATTTTTTTGGGTGCTATAGCATAATTGAATCCTTTGGTAAGGACTTCTGTTTCTGTTTTGGTGAGTTCTCTGTTGGAAACATTGTACACTAATTGTTTCAGGTGTTGTTGTGAGTTGTTGGGGGTTTTCTTATCATGTTCTAATTTCTTTAATTTGTTCAAGAGCTTTTCCTGTTTGTAAATGTTTGCAGATTCAGCTCTCCAAGTTGTAAGTTGTTTTATCTTGTCCCAAAGTAGATGGTGGATTTTGCTGCTCAATTCCAGGTGTAGTGCTAGCAAATCTTTGTTTAACTGATCTAATTGGAATCTCTTACTGTGGAGCTCGTTCCTTAGTAGAGCCATTTCAGTTCTTTTCAGGATACGTTTAGTGGCTGCTGTGCTTTGATGAAATGTTAATTTGAAGCAGGTTGGTGTAGTATTGTTGTCTCTGCAGCTGCGTAGGAATTGGAGGTCACATAGTATTACTGCTCTTTTAATTTCCAGTTTCTCGTAGGTTTTGATCTGGTTGTTTATTCCCTCCCCGTAGAGGTTTGATATTTGTTTTCTTAAGTTTTCGCGGGTACTTACATGTCTGGCATTCAGCTTTGTTCGGGTATTTTCCCACGTGGTGCTTTTAAAGTTGTAGCAACGTTTCAGCAGAATCTCATCTGCCATCATCAGGCTTCTGTATGGTGTTTGTCTTGAGTCAGACTTTTACAGTGGTTTCAGATTTAAATTTGGGGCAGCCTATTGCTGTGTCAGAATGGTTTTTTCTTCCTCCTGATTAGTTGAGAGTCTTGGTCTGTGTTTATTGGTCTTGGAGTGTGCTGTGTTCTGCTACTAATATCTTCTGTCTGTTTTTTTTGGGGGGGGGCTCTTTTTGTATCTTGATTGGCTGGCAACATTGTGTTACTTTATTGGAGGCCTTTAGTGCAGCTTGGCTTCGGGTAAATGGACGGCTATCATTAGTTAGGAAGCTGGGTTTCATCTGGGTGCCTGGTTGGGGTGTGTTTGAGCTGGAGGTATCAGGGGGGATCTGTTTGTGCCCAGGTGTTTGCCTGGCTTGTGGTGTGGAGATTTTTTTGTTTGTGAGTGCAGGCTTCCAAATGATTGACAGCCTGGTGGAATCATCTCTTCTGTTCATGCTTTCTGGTCTTTTTTCAATCTCTATGGCTTCTCTGATGATTCTGTGGCTGGGATTTTCTATGATGGCTAGGGTTTTGGTGCCATTGAAGTTGATGTTATGACCTGTGGCTTCCATGTGTTGGACTAGTGAGGAAGTGTGTTCCAGCTTTTTGACTGCATTTTTGTGTTCATCCAGGCGGGTGCTTATTCTTCTATTGGTCTGTCCAATGTATGTGGCCGGGCATGATGCACATATATATATATATATATACGGAGCATTTGGAATAAGAAACAAGGTGAATTAGATGCGTCTGAGCCTGTTAAAACCTCCCCAGACTGCTAAATTACAAAATTGAGTAGAATGGATATCCCTAAGGTCTATAACTTCATTAGAAAAGAAAACAGGAAAAAAAAATATATGTGTATATGACATCTTAAGTGAATCAAATTCATGTTGAGTCCTTCCATGGCTCTGGCTGCTACATTCAAAGCTGTTATCCAGGCTCTGGGGATTGAAATTCTGTGTTGTTTTATGAGATCAAATTATATTATCTCCCACTGAATTCCTTGCGATTGTGTATGCAACCAGCATGAGTTTAGATTACCTTTCTGCCCCCCACCCCCAAAAAAAAGAATGACAAAAGATCAACCTTCTCATTCAAATAGAGCTCATAATGCTGTCACAATCCAAAGAAACACAATTTCTTGAAAGCTGACAGTGAGAGAGAGAGAGAGAGAGAGAGAAGGAAGAGGAGAAAACCTCCAGACAAGGCAGTTTAAGTGTCAGTGACTACACTCCCTTTTGAATAAGAATGATGTTTCTTCTTTCTTTTCTTCTATCATTTCATCTGTTCTTACTAGAAACAGCAAAACAAAAGCACCCTTTGAATATCAATTGCTTTTCCCACAACTGTGGGCAACAGATGAATGTGTTTCAAGGGTTTCTTTTTCTATATTAAAATTGCTATGTGTTTTGCCTTTGAACGCCTGGATATCTTCGCGGCAGATGATCCAGGTCAATTTGAAAAGATTTAAGAATTGCTCCAGAGGTGAGGAGAAGCTAACTGAAAACTAAATGCAAATCAAACTCCAGAAGCTTTCTTTTCAGTTTACACATACATTCCCTTCAATATTCAGGTTGGGTACAAAAACATAAAATTGGTGGGAATAAAGGAGATGTGATGCTGGAGTAGCTTTTAACAGATTAACAGATTTGAAGGGGACCTTGTTGGTTATCTAGTACAACCCTCTACACAAGCAGGAGACCCTACACCATTTCTGATAGATGGCAATTCAATCTCTTCTTGAAAGCCTCCATTGATGAAGCTCCCACAACTTCTAAAGGCAACTTCTGTTCCATAGGTTGATTGTTCTCACTGTCAGAGAATTCATCCTTATTTCCAGGTTGAATTTATCCTTGTTTAGTTTCCATCCTTTATTCCTTGTCAAGCCTTCAGGTGCTTTGGAGAATAGGTTGACCCCTCCTCTCTGTGGCAGCCCCTCAAATATTGGAAGACTGCTATCATGTCTCTCCGGTCCTTCTCTTCACTAGACTAGCCATGCCCCGTTTCTGCAACCGTTCATCGTATGTTTTAACCTCCAGTCCCCTAATCCTCTTTGTTTCTCTTCTCTGCACTCTTTCTAAAGTCTCAACATTTTTTTTTTTTTTAATAGTGTGATGATCTTGGAGTCCTAGTGGGCAAACACTTAAATATGAGCCAGAAGTGTTCTGCAGCTGGAAAAAAAATGCCAATACAGTTCTAGGCTGAATTAATAGACAGTTAGAATCAAGATCACGTGGAGTGTTAATACACTTTATAATGCCTTGGTAAAGCCACACTTGGAATACTGCATCCAGTTTTGGTCACCACAGTGTAAAAAAAAATATGTTGAAACTCTAGAAAGTGTGCAGAGAAGAGCAACAAAGAGAATTAGGGGGCTGGAGAATGAAACATATGAAGAACCGTTGCAGGAACTGGATATGGCTAGTTTGATGAAAAGAATGACTCGGGGTGACATGATAGCAGTGTTCTGATATCTCAGGGGCTGCCACAAAGAACAGGGAGTCAAGCTATTCTGCAAAGCACCTGAGGACAGGACAAGAAGCAATGGATGGAAACTCATCAAGGAGAGAAGCAACCTAGAACTAAGGAGAAATTTCCTGACAGAGAGAACAATTAATCAGTGGAATGACTTGCCTCCAGAAGCTGTGAATGCTCCACCACTGGAGGTCTGTAAAAAGAGATTGGCCAACCATTGGTCTGAAATGGTATAGGGTCTCTTGCCTAAGGAAGGGTTTGGACTAGAAGACCTCCAAGATTCCTTCCAGGTCTGGTATTCTATGTCTATATCTATGTGTATAATTGGCTGGTGTAAACTCCACCAAGAATAGACACTAGTGATGGGATTCCAAATCTTTTCCTACCGGTTCTATGAGCACACTGCATGCAGAAGCTTGCATGCAGCACTCAAACACTACTCTTGATGTCAATGCAGGTGAGGTGAGCTGGTTTTCTTAGCTCAGCTGAGCTGCAGCAATCTGCTTTGCCATGCAAATCAGTTGAGCTAAAAAAAAAAAAGGGGGGGGGGAATAGAGGAAAGGGAATGGCAGGGGTGGGAAGGTGAGGCCAGCCAGAGGTAATATTTGCCTGTCCTCCAAACTACTGAAAATTTCTTCGACCAAACTGGCTGAATGCCACCTCTGAAAGGCATGTAAGCACATGAACTAGAAATTTAGGCATCGGGTCTGGCATTTGTACATTTCCCTGATATTGTATGCCATGCACTAAATAAATAAACAGTGGAAATAAAAGGGAGTATGTTGCAAGTAAAACCAGAGTGACAAATGGGGGCGTGGTAGGCATAATTAAAAATCTTCATTAAAATTGCATTTTAATTGAGTGTAAATCAAACATAAATGTTATATTCATTTATGGTTGTGAACCACAGTTTACAAATCACAAGGATGTAGCATCACAATCATACTAGGTCAGACACCTCTTTGGATCACTCGCCCAAAATATCTGATTTGCTGACTACTAATCATCACCTCCAGGACTATCTTTGCTCCAGGACTGATTAGTTCTTCCTGCAAATTATAGTATTTTTAGTAACCCCGTTCAAGTTGTTAATTCACATGCTTCTGTTTACTGTTCTTTTCCAGATTCAGTTATACTTTATCATTGGGAAATCTTTTTTTAAAAGCAACTATTCTTTGTTATCACTGAAATGTCCTTGTCCTTCACAATCTTGTTTAAGTTTGTCATTGCTTTACTCCCTACGATTAATTTCCTCTTTATTTATCCCATGGCAGCCCACTGGTCAAATAGGTAACAGATCCCTGCATTAAACTAAATACCAAACAATCACAATAGTGCTTCTGCATGACAGGTAATTTGATCGACATTCTCAGAGGAAACTGAATACTAATTTGAGCAGAGAATTCACCGTAAACCTTGATCAAGGGCTTTATGCCTGCTTTATGTGAATATATCAGAAAAGTTAAGCAGGATAGGACCTAAATGGGAAGAGAGAGAGAGAGAGAGATGGAGAGGAGAGAGAGGGAGGGAGAGGAAAAGGGAAAGGAAGATGGAGAGAGAGACTATGTTTCCCCTAAAATAAGACTGGGTCTTATATTAATTTTTGCTCCAAAATATACATTAGGTCTTATTTCCTGGTTAGATGTTATCCTGATGAAAATAAATGCATCTGTCTGACTGACAACCTTAACTGGGGCTTAATTTGGGGGCTGGACTTATGAGCACCCCCAAAAAATCATGCTAGGGCTTATTTTGCAGTTGGGTCTTATTTTTGTGGAAACATGGTAGAAGATAGATAGATGGATGGATGGATAGATAGATAGATAGATAGATAGATAGATAGATAGATAGATAGATAGATAGATGGATGGATGGATGGATGGATGGATGGATGGATGGATGGATGGATGGATGGATGGATGGATGGATGGATAGATAGATAGATAGATAGATAGATAGATAGATAGATAGATAGATAGATAGATAGATAGATGGATAGATGATTGACAGGCAGACAGATAGACAGAGATGGATGGATGATAGATGAGAAAGAGAGAAATAATTAATAGATCAATAGACATTGATTGTAAGGATGATTCTGTTCTGCTGAAAACCAATGAGATTTCAAAGTGCAGAATTCTTGATACACCCACCATTTTGTACACTTTTTATTACAACCTAGGAGGAGATTTACACAGGAAAAAAAAAACCTTTCAGCATCATATTTTTCATGAGCCTCAGTCAGTCCATTAGACCTTTTATTTGGCTCATCATTATAACAAAGTTAGCTGTTTAATAGGGACAGATGTTTTGTTTTCTTTATAAAAGGTGCTTTATAAAAGATGGTGAAGAGAAAGACTTTTCTATCATTTGACTGCATATTTTACAGCTCTGCTATCTGTATTGTGGGATGGAAGCCAAGCAGACATATACAAAATTCAAGTATTAACATTTTACAAAGTTCAGCTACTGCATTTGTTATGCCACTGTCCTAGGCTGTCTATTAGAACAATTTCAAGTTCCATACATCCAAACAATGACTCTTTGATTCTCTCAGGCTTCACTGCTTCAAACCTATGGTGGACCTACAATTTCCAGCACAACTGTTATCTTGATACCACATTTCTGGTTAAAATAAAATGGAATAGCACCTTCTGTGAAAACCTCTAATTTAGTCTCACAATATTTCTGTAATCACCATCTTTTTCTTTCTTTAGAACCTGAAATGGTATAGGACTTTCTGCCTGGGCAGAATGCATATCAGTCAACAGTAGAATAACTCCAGTGAATACCCTCCTCATGTTGACCTCTCAACTAGAGAGGTCAACATACTGTGTACAGAACATTTACCTACCTTTTAGCATAGGGTAGGAGCTCAACAGGAGAACCCATGGTTATTGTCTTACTTGCCTTTCAGTTAGGGTATCATACAGATATGGTATTCAGCAGGTTCTGACCAATTATGGAGAACCAGTAGCAGAAATTTTGAGTAGTTCAGAGAACCGGGAGTGGAAATTTTGAGTAGTTTGGAATACCACCTCTGACTGCCCCCAGCCCCATCTATTCTCTGCTTCCCAAGTTCCAGCTGTTTGGCTGGGGCTTCTTTTGTTGCCCTGCACCGGAGGGCAGGTGGGGAGGGAATGGGATTTTGCAGTAACCTTCCCTCAGGACTGGGAAGGGAATGGAGATTTTGCATTCCCCTGCCATGCCCATCAAGCCATTCCACACCTACAGAACCAGTAGTAAAAAAAATTGAATCCCACCACTGTGATCATAGAGTAAACAGTTTTCAATCTGGTCAACATCCAAGATTGTCTCGAAAGACAGAAAGGCCACCTCTGTCTTCAAAGCAATTAGTTTCACATACATGATCATCTTTCTTTAAAAAATAAAATGGTAAATTTTATTTAGTTTCAAAATTTAAAAACATAAAATAAAACTTTATACATCATTATATCAACATCAAGACATATTTTACAATTCTCATCATCATCATTTTGTATTGTATTGAGACATCCTACTAACTTGTCTTCATTTCACAGTTATGAACAATGAGGTACTCTTTTTTTTTTGCATGACTACCATGAGAGCAGATTGAACCATTGTCCTTAATTACAAAGACAAATTCCCCTGAAAGTTTTTAAAATAATTTTTTAAAAATAGTTAATTGTTATTTTAACCTCTAAACAGCTTCTTTCTCTCTCCAACTCCCTCTGTCTCTTAATGTACAATTTCCTACTGAGTTTGTCACCAAGACAATATCTTAACTAAGGATTTTATGGCTCATATATTTAACCATGTAGCAAAAGCCATGTAGCAAAAGTGTATTGCTTGACAATGATATTTTTCCAGGCTTGGTCCAAGACATTAAATGACCGTGGTGTTGTAAGTTTCCAGATATTAACTTTTATCCTCGCTTACCTGATTATTTTGAGCTGAACACATTGCTGTTTATAAGAATTTTATTTTATTTTATTTTTAATTTGAAAGAGTGTGTTTGAAAAGACTGAAAATGCTTCTTTTGACATTTAATATTCTTAAACAATGAGTCAGGAAAATATGTCCCATAATCATAGCACCTTGGTGGATTTAACCTTTTCATAACAGCATCCCAAACTTACATGTGGAAAAAAGTTTAGAGAAGAGCAACTGGTGATCAAAGGCCTGGAGACTAACCCATATGAAAAACAGCTGCAGGTTTTGGATTTGGCTAGTCTAAAGAAAAGAAGAAATAGGGGTGACATGATAGTAGTATTCCAGTATTTAAGGGATCAAATTAGAAGAATGGATCAAATTATTCTCCAAAGCACCAGAGGATAGGACAAGAAACAATGGTTGGAAGCTAACCAAAGAAAGAAGCAACCTGGAATTAAGGAGAAACTTCCTAACAGTGAGGACAATTAACCAGTGGAACAGCTTCCTTCAGAAATCGTGAGTGTTCCATCACTGGAGATTTTTAAAAAGAAACCGCACAACCACTTATGTAAAATAGCATAGATTCTCCTGCTTGAGCAGGAGGTTGGACTACACAGCTTCAACTATCTTGCTTTGCATGTAATGAGTCTATCTCATATATTAGTTTTACCTTTTCAGTGAAACTATTTCACTATTTCACTGAAATAAATGAACTTTTGCACGATATTCTAATTTTTTGATTTTCACCTGTAATAGAATAGAACAGATAGTTGAAGCTGTGATTTGTCATAATTGTGATGATGATGGCTTATAGCTCATGAAAACCCCAAATCCACAATCTCAGAAAATTAGAATATTACATGCAATTAATAAAACAAGGATTGTATATAGAACAATATCAGACCTCTGAAAAGTATAAGCATGCATATCACCTCAGTATTTGGTCTGGGCCCCTTTTGCAGCAATTACTGCCTCAATGCAGCATGGCATGGGAGCTATCAGCCTGGATGCTTCAATAGCGGCCTTCAGCTCTTCTTCATTGTTCAGTCTCATGTCTCTCATCTTTCTCTTGGCAATGCCCCATAGATTCTCAATGGGGTTCAGGTCAGGCGAGTTTGCTGGCCAATCAAGCACAGTAATCCCAAGGTCATTGAACCAGTTTTTGGTGCTTTTGACAGTGTGGGCAGGTGCCAAGTCCTGCTGGAAAATGAAGTCAGCATCCCCATACAGCTCATCTGCAGAAGGAAGCATGAAGTGCTCTAAAATCTCCTGGTAGATGGCTGTGTTGACCCTGGACTTAATGAAGCACAATGGACCAACACCAGCAGATGACGTGACTCCCCAAATCAACACAGACTGTGGAAACTTCACACTGGACCTCAAGCATCTTGCAGTGTGTGCCTTCCTCCAGACTCTGGGTCCTTGGTTTCCAAATGAGATGCAAAAGTTGCTCTCATCAGAAAAGAGGACTTTGGACCACTGAGCAACAGACCAGTTCTGTTTTTCTTTAGCCCAGGTAAGATGCTTCTGATGTTGTTTGTTGTTCAGGAGTGGCTTTACAAGAGGAATACAACATTTGAAGCCCATGTCCAGGATCCGTCTGTGTGTGGTGGCTCTTGATGCACTGACTCCAGCTGTCGAGTCCGTCACAGGAAAGGAGACTCGGAGCCAGTGACTTAGTTTCAGCTCTTTATTTAAGTTCTGAGATCGGCTCGGCTTCTGGGGGAAAGCGGCGGCTTTTATTCCCTGGCTGCGGCGGCCGCAGCCAATGGCACCGCTTTGAATCTCCCGCAATTAGTTTCCACCAATTGCGGGGATTCGCGGCGGGCCAATCAGTGCAGCTCGCTCACACAATCAGGTCGCCGTACGCTTGACCAATCACAGAGCGTTGCTTGCAAGTATGTTAATGAATCGTACAGAACACCCTTCCCCTCTTGGTATGGTACTACGTAACATAGTCCCGTAAGTAGGCGGGGCTCCGTACTTGTCTACTTGACCTGCGCAGGTTAGTTGATGCTTGGCTCCCAGCCGGTTCGGTTGGGTTCCGTGTTGCTCTCTGCCTTGTCGATGGAACTGCCTGGAAGGGTGAGCCAGGCCTTTTGTTGCAGCTCCCTCCCGGTCTACCCGGGCTGGTTGAGCTGCTGCTGTTGCTGCTCCTGCCCGGTCTTTCTGGGCTGGTTGAGCTGGCCTGGCTGCTTCTTCCTGGTGAGGCTTCGAGCTGGCTGCCTTTTTCTGTTTTGGTAGGTGAGTATCCTTGGTTTCTTTCTGGTTGGGGTTGATTCTTGGGGCCTTCCCTCCCCTCTTGGTTTGTGCTGGGAGGGTTCCCTTCTCTTTCTGGGTGTATGTTTGTGTTTGTTTGCGTGTCAGTTGTGTTTCCCGTGGTTGTTCTCGATCTTATTTGATCGATGTGTCGCTTCCATGCTTGTCCGTCGGTTGTTTGTAGCCAGTATGAGTGGGGACCTGTTACCTGGGTTATGGTTGCTGGTACCCAGAGTGGGTCCCCGGTAAGGTTCTTAGCATATACTGCGTCGCCTGGTGTAAATGTTCAGTGTTTGCTTGAGGAGTTTGGAGTTTTTTCTGGGTTGTAGGTGGGTGTAGTCTGTCGAGTGGGGACCTTAATTTCCTCTCCATTAATAGTTCTGCCGGCCTTTTGTTGGTTGTCGTGTTCAGGGTTATGTGTTGTATAAAAAGCATTTTGTTTATTTTTTCTTGGATTTCCCCATGTTCAATTTTTTGGATTTTTTTTTTTTTTTTTTGTAAATTGAACCATTCCTTCCGCCCTCCCATTCGCCGCCGGATGTGCTGGTGCTGTCAGTACATGCCATATTCCCTGTTCCACTAGGAATTTTTCAAATTCCAGCGAGGTAAATTGGGGCCCGTTATCCAACACGATGACATCTGGGAGGCCATGGGTTGCAAACAGCTTGTTGAGTTCCTTGGTCACAGCCTCTGTGGTGGTGGTTTTCATGTTGCTTACCTCCAACCAATTGGAGTAAGCATCTACCGTGATAAGGAATATGTGTCCCTTCGTGGGCCCGCCAAAATCTATGTGAATCCTGGACCATGGTCCCCTGGGGGTTTCCCATTCCAGGATTGGTGCGGCAGGAGGGCTCGGCCTGGTTTCTTGGCAATGTTTGCATGCTGCTACCCAAGTCTCGATCTGTTTGTCCATCCCTGGCCACCAGACATAACTCCTGGCCAGGGCTTTTGTTCTAATGATGCCCGGGTGCCCCTCGTGTAACAACTCCAATACCTTCCCTTGTAAATTTCCCGGAATAATAACCCTATCCCCCCATAGTAAATAACCTTTTTGTAACGAGAGTTCTGTTTGCCGGTTTCGGAATGTCCTGAATATTTCGTTGTCGTCTTTTTCTGGCCACCTCTTCTCTACCCAATGTAACACCCGTGCCAGATGCTTGTCTTTATTAGTTTCGCGGGCAATGTCTGACGTGGTTACGGGTAGATCGGGTAGAGTCTCTATGCTCAGGGTGGATGTCGTGGGTGCTGGGTCAGTCTCCAGGTTGGGTAGCAGTGTGCGGCTAAGGCGTCTGCATGGGTGATCGTCTTACTGGGTCGGTGCGTGAGCCGGTAGCTGTAGGCAGCAAGGAACTCAGACCACCTTGTCATTCTTGGCGATAGAATGTTTGGGGTGGCCCTGTTCCCTGCCAGAATTCCCAGCAGTGGCTTGTGGTTGGTGATGATGGTGAAAACCCTGCCATAGAGGTACTCATGGAACCTCTTCACTGCGGCGATGATTGCCAGGGCCTCTTTGTCTAGTTGACTGTAATTCCTTTCCAGTTTGGAGAGGGTCCTGGAGAAGAAGGCAATGGGTGCTTCCTTTCCATTGGGGAGCATGTGGCTGAGCATGGCACCAATGCCGAAAGGTGATGTGTCGCATGTAACTGCTAGCAGTAGGGTCTCATTGTATTGGATGAGGACGGCATCTGAGGTGAGCAGGTCCTTGATTTTGGTGAAGGCAGCTTCCTCGCGTTTCCCCAGTTCCACCTGGCCGCCTTGTCCAAAAGCCTATGCAAAGGCTCTGCTGCGGTAGCCTTCTGGGGCAGGAAAACATTATAGAAATTAAGCAGTCCTAGAAACGCCTGCAGTTCCATTTTATTCTTCGGTCTGGGGGCTTCCTTGATTGCTCTGACTTTTTTCTTGGTAGGGTGAATTCTGTGCTGGTCTAAAAGGTACCCCAGGAATTCAACCCTCTCGGTGTGCAGTTGGCATTTTTCTTTTTTAACTTTTAGCCCCGCGTTTTTGAACTTCGTTAGTACCTCCCTCAGGCGACCCTCTTTGGTTGGCTGCCGACACCAGTACGTCATCGAAGTAGGGCACCACCCCCTTGATTCTCTCCATGAGGCTCTGGAAAATTCCTGGAACTACGCTGACTCCAGACTGGAGTCTCTTACAGCGGAAAGCTTCCCAGTGGGTTACTATGGTCTGTGCCTCGACGGTTTCTGCGTCAACTGGCAACTGTTGGTAGGCTTGCGCCAGGTCGAGCTTCACAAAAACCTTGCCTCCCCCCAGTGAGTGTAGGAGGTGCTGCACTACTGGGACGGGGTAGGCGCTCTGTTGTAAGGCGCAGTTTAGGATGGCCTTATAGTCCCCGCAGATTCTCACCGACCCATCGGGCTTGACTGGGGTGACTATGGGGGTCTCCCACTGGGCGTGATCAATTGGCTCTAGGACCCCTTATTTGATGAGCTTGTCGATTTGCTTATCGATCTTGGGTCGGAGTGCGAAAGGTACCCGCCATGGATTTAGGTGTATCGGGGGAATGCTGGGGTCTAAACTGAAGGAAATAGGGGGGCCTTGGTACTTGCCTAGGGTGCCATCGAACACTTCCTGGAAGTTCCTTGTGAGTTGCTCTTCCCAGTCGGCTTCCACGACATGGTCAACACCCGTCACTTCGATGCCGAGTGGTGTGAACAACTGTACTCCCAAAAGGCTGGGGCGGTCTCAGTCCACGGTCGTCAGGGGAAGCTTTGCTGTGTGCTGCTTGAAGGTTACCTTGAAATGTCCTGTTCCGACTACCGGGATGCGATTCCCTTGGTAGTCTTTAAGGATTAACTTCTGGCTTTCCAGCCCCCTTTTTTGGATGGCAGGCACAAGGCGCTTGATTTCTCGTCATGCAACCATGGAGAGGTAGGACTCGGAGTCCACCTCCATTTTGCCTGGCTCGCCCTCGATGCCCACCTCCACGTATACTTTCTGGGCGTCTGTGCTTGATGAATGGCCGATGATGACCGTCTGATGGATTTCCTCTTTTTGCTGGTTCTCACTGTTCCGTTGGCCCCCTCCGTCTCGGTTCCAATGATTTTTGGCTTGGTGGTCCCTGGGCCTGGGGGGGGGTGCCGTCTCATCTCCGGTTGCTTTTAACCCATCGTGGGGGCGATAGGCTTTCTTGAGTCGGCAGGCTCGGGCGATGTGGCCTCTTTTATCGCAGTGTCAGCAGATCGCATCGAAAAACTGGCACTCCGATCACGGGTGGCTGCCTCCGCACCCAGCACATTGGGGTCCCAACTTCCGACTCCGCCGATTGTGCCGGTCTCATTCCGCTTGGAGTCGATGGATGTCCTCTTCTTCGTCCGTGGTGTCGGAAACGGAGTCGAGGTCGCCATGGTGGGTGATGGTGGTCTCTCGGCGGCTTGCTTCATAACGTGTCTTGGTTGCCGTGCCCGCCTCGGTGGTCAAGGTGCGGTCCCCGGTGTCCGGTCTCCACATTCGAGCTGCCAATTTCCGGGTCGCCACAGCTGTGGTGGCCTCCGCAAGGGCATCGGCGAGGGAAATGTTGCCTTTTGCCATCAGTTGGCTTTGCAGGGCTGGATCTCTGAGCCCGAGGATGACGTGGTCTCGTAGTGCCTCATCCATGTCTGTGAATCCACACATACCCCTGAGGTTTCGTAAGTCAGCCACGAAATTGCTGATGCTCTCACCCGATCTCTGGTCTCGCCGGTAGAAGTCATGCCTCCTGATGAGGGTGGGCACGGTGGGGAAATAGTGGTTCCAGAGCAGCAGCTCGAGATCGGTCCAGTCCATTGTCTTTACGTCCTCTGGTTTCGTGAGAGCTTTTGCCATCTTGAACACTGTGGGCCCGCAGTGTGTCAGAAAGATGGCTCTTTTCTTCTGCCCGTTTGCGTCCTTTAGATTGCTACTTTCGAGGAACATTAGGAACCGGTCTGTGTATGATTCCCAATCCTCAGTAGCTGGGTTAAAAGGCGCGGGCGGTGCGATGCTGGCCATCTCGTTGGTCTCGTTTCCTCGGAGCACGTGTTCAGTGGGGATTAATCTTGCGATCCCATCCTCATCGCCAGTGTCGAGTCCATTACAGGAAAGGAGACTCGGAGCCAGTGACTTAGTTTCAGCTCTTTATTTAAGTTCCGAGATTGGCTCGGCTTCCAGAGGAAAGCGGCGGCTTTTATTCCCTGGCGGTGGTGGCCGCAGTCAATGGCACTGCTTTGAATTTCCCGCAATTAGTTTCCACCAATTGCGTGGATTCGCGGCAGGCCAATCAGTGCGGCTTGCTCAGCCAATCAGGTCGCCGTACGCTTGACCAATCACAGAGCATCGCTTGCAAGTGTGTTAATGAATCGTACAGAACACCAGCCTTGGTCCACTCCTTGTGAAAGTCCCCAACACTTTTGAATGGCCGTTTCTTGACAATCCTTTCCAGGCTGCGCTCATCCCTGCTACTTGTGCACCTTTTTCTTCCACACTTTTCCCTGCCACATAACTTTCTATTAATGTGCTTTCATACAGCACTTTGGGAGCATCCAACTTCTTTTGCAATTACCTTTTGAGGCTTTCCCTCAATGATCAATGTCAATGATGGTTTTCTGCACAACTGTCAGGACTTTCCCATGATTGTGATTTGTACTGAACCTGACTGAGAAGCCATTTAAAGGCTCAGGAACCCTTTGCAGGTATTTTGGCTTAATTAGCTGATTAGAGTGGGACACTTTGAGCCTAGAATATTGAACCTTTTCACAATATTCTAATTTTCTGAGATTGTGGATTTGGGGTTTTCATGAGCTGTAAGCCATATTCATGTCAATTATGACACATCATAGCTTGAACTATTTTCCTTTGCATGCAATGAGTCTATCTCATATATTAGGTTCACCGTTTAAGTTGCATTACTGAAATAAACGAACTTTTGCATGATATTCTAATTTTTCGAGTTTCATCTGTATTTCACATTCTGAAATGATGAATATGATATTTTGTCATCAAACCAAAATTGCATCTGGCAACGTTTTCATATGACACTGTTCTATCATTCAGTTCATCATTATTTTTTAACA
Source organism: Hydrophis major (assembly GCA_033807585.1). NCBI lineage: Eukaryota > Metazoa > Chordata > Lepidosauria > Squamata > Elapidae > Hydrophis > Hydrophis major. The sequence continues at coordinate 10,520,532 of CM066332.1, read as the reverse complement.
ACCCCTTAATCCCTTGCGGGGTGGAGTCTATGTAACTGAATAGAGCTGAGTGTTTACTGGCCGGATGCCCTTCCTGTCATCAATGTGGAGTTATATTATCAGATATATTCTCATCATGTCCAGAGAGAGATCTATCTGCCTCTACCTAGCATCAAACTTACATCCTTCTGATTGTGAAGCCACCTCTAGGCCACTGCACCACTCACTGTTCTATCATCCAGTTGGGACCAATTTATTTATATCTGTGACATCCTTTCAATCTCTGTTCATCCCAACTTGGATCAGTATAGAGTAGAAATAAAGAAAAAAGTTAAGGGCTGCATTTCATATATCAAACAGGCAACAAACAGAAAGCTTCTTATTGCACAGCATTACTAACTTAACCTGTGTCCAAAATTTCAGATCATGATGGAATTTTAGCCAATACTATTCAAGACTATGGGGAGAGGATTATCTTTTTGTGATGTTTTCTCTGAAGTTTTCTCATGAGGAAGACTTCTAACCCCCAGTCTACCTTTATCTCCTTCATCCAAAAGTCCAGAAAACAGTAACCAGAATGATTAGGGGGCTGGAGACTAAAATATACGATGAATGGTTGCAGGAACTGGGCATGGCTAGTCTAGTGAAGAGAAGGACCACGGGAGACATTATAGCAGTCTTCCAATATTTGAGAGGTTGCCACAGAGAGGAAGGAGTCAAGCTATTTTCCAAGGCACCCAAAGGCCAGACAAGGAATAATGGATGGAAACTGAACAAGGAGAGATTTAACCTGGAAATAAGGAGAAACTTTCTGATAGTGAGAACAATTACCCAATAGAACAGCTTGTCCTTGGAAGTTGTGGGAGAGCCATCACTTGAGACTTTCAAGAAGAGATTGGACTCCTATCTGTCAGAAATGGTGTAGAGTCTCCTGCTTGGGCAGGGGGTTAGACTAGATTACCCACAAAATCCCTTCCAACTCTGATTATCTGTTATCCAGAGACTTATTTTGCATAATATGAGAAAATAAATCAGAGTATTCATAAAATGGAGAGAATCACAGTAACTCATGAGGTTAGGCATGGGATCGAGACCCTCTGATGCTGCAGGGTGAGGTGCACGCCCATCACGTGCTCCAGCTCCTGATGACCCAACACTTTGAAAATGTGCAACCACAAGTAGGTAAATGGGTGCCTACACAGGATGGGCAACTACACAGGGTGGGCAACTCCACAGGGATATGAAAGGAGCCCCCAATTAGACTTCCTCCAGGCTTTGGTGATATCTCCACAAATCCATCCACCAACCCAGAAATATTAGTATTAATAAGTTAGTTTGATGAGTAATTGCATAGTTAAAGCTTAAGTTTCCTTCCAGGCAATTCATGGAGACATCCATATTATTTATATTACTGGGGTGGCGCAGTGGTTAGAATGTAGTACTGCTGGATACTTCTGCTGATCACCGGCTGCCAGCAGTTTGTCAGTTTGGGTCTCACCGGTTCAAGGTTGAATCAGTCTTCCATCCTTCCGAGGTCAGTAAAGCGAGGACCCAGATTGTTGGGGACAAGATGCTGACTCTGTAAACAGCTTAGAGAGGGCTGTAAAGTACTATGAAGTGGTATATAAGTCTAAGTGCTATTGATATTGCTTGTTACCCACAAGCATTAATATTCTGTTTGAAAATACTAATTCTGTTTTTATTTATTTATTCAAGCATTTACCAATTTGCCACTGTGCACCAGTGGATGTCTACAGCTGTTCTATCCACCTTCAGTCTTGTTTTTACAAGCATGCATTCCTTTTTTTTTTTTTGCCCTTCGGCAACCTTTCTTATGCTTCTTTTCATTGTGAGTGACATTGGTTTTGGCTGTCCTTTAAATACCCTGCCTTGAAGTCTGTTTGATCCTGGAGATTTGCTGCTTTCCAGTCTTCCCAATTAACTTAATCCCTCTGCCACACAGACTCTACAGTCACCCAGGTAAAAATATATTTACTGTCAATGCCGAGAGTAATCTGTTAGTTTGTTCCCTTGTAAATATACTTAGAAGCATTTCACAGATAGACTGGCTGTTCCTTTATGTTTGCATTTCATAATTCATTCCAGGTTGTATTTTTTAACTCTTTTCTTTTCTTTGACTGCTTTATCCTTTGGCTGGTCCTGATAATGACAATGCTGGCCTATTCATCATACTACTGCCATTTTTAGTGTTTCCTAACCTATACCTTAATACTCTTTCCCTCTGGCCTCTACTGAAAACTCAGCTTTTCTCCAATCACAGATTTTTTAAAAGCAAACACATTGTCCAATATTGCTAGATTTTGTTTATTGCCGGCTAAGAAAATAAAGTGGGGAGGATGCAGGCATCATTTTCTGAATTGCAATGCTATCATGCTTATATAGTTTAGAGTACCTTCTTTGTGGCTTTGGGCAAGGTCTTTAAATCTGTATCCTAGAATATCTTGCTGCATTGTTCTTATATACACATTTAGAAATGTTCCTGTATTGCTTTTCTAAACAAAAAATGATTGTTTTTGCACCATTCTTTACATAATCCAGCTTCTTCCAAGCTGGTGACATCTAATCATGAGACCTGAAATTTAGGAACACAACCCACAGGATATGTTCCTCAAGTTTAGGAAGGAAATGATCTTCCCATTAAAATCATATTCCAAAATGTATCAAACGTTAATCCTGGACTTAATGCACTAATGGATCCAGATAATGATTTGAAATCTTAAGCAACAGACTTACCCGTATGAAACTCTCCTTTGATATCAAAATATCAGATGATGAAGACTATTTTCTGAAAAAAAAAAATATTTCAGCCATCCATCTTTAGCTTTCTTTACTCTCTTCTTCTTAAAAAAGAAAACAGATTAAAAAAAAAAAGTGATCATTCCAAAAGCAGCAAAAATGCCTGTGTATTCAGATACAATTATAATCACCAGTACAGTACTGTTAGAACATAGAATAATAGGGTTGGAAAGGAGCTTGGAAATTTCGTCCAACTCCCTGCTCCAACAAGATACCAAATACAATTCCAGACAAATGGCTCTCCCAAACTCCAAATATTATCCTTTATAAATGGCTTCCCAGTCTGTTCCTGAAAACCTCCAGTGATGGAGCATACACAACATCTAGAGGTAAGTCATTCCACTGATTACTTGTGAAATACAGTGAGCATTTTCACAATATAAATGTTCTTACATTGTGAGGATCCTAATGAGTGCCCCTCAGTAGTTCACGCTGAGTAATTTGAATATATCTGTAAGATCCCAGTTTTTCAAGGCTTACTATATTATTTCCCATAAATCCATTCACTAAGATCAGATGAGTTCTAATATGTGCTGTCTGCTCATTGTTTACATTGTGTACATCATTTCTGCTGGCCAACTTTTCCATCTGTGTGTTCTTTTTCTATACACTGGTATTTACAAAGTATTTAAAATATAAAATACAACAATTAAGTGGCAAGCTTTGGCCCAAAGTGCTCTTTCTTTTGGGCTACAAAAGGATCTGAATTGGTGGGCTGTGAGTCATGGGTCATGATTCTAGAAGATAACTTATGTCAAGTATATTTTATATAGTTCTATAGGATTGATGTGGCATGCACCATCCTTTCTCAAAAACTATTTCCTGGTTGGTTGGTTATTGGTTGACTTGCCAAAGTTTGCTACTTATTTGACATCTTTTTACAGTGGAAGAGGACATTATTCTCTGCAGAAATATCCCCTTTTTCTGAGATCCAGATGGCTTCCACCCTGATTGCATTCAGGAAGCTATTAAAGACCTGGCTATTCTCCCAGGCTTTGAGACTAGTAATGATTGAATCCCTGTTGGTTGAGTTTTTCTTTGTTTAGATGTTTTGTGTTTGTACTGCTTTCACTTTTTTTTTTTTTTTGCATTGTGCTAATATATATAACATCTTTCAACCTCTAAACCAAATGAATGTATGCATTTATGTTTTTGCAAAACAAAACATTTCCTCATCAATAAAACAAAACATTTCCTCATCAATATACCTTTTTTTGTACCTGCATATTATCAACATATTTTTCATACATACAAAGACACTACTTTCTCCTGCCCAGGGAGCAAATGAAACTATTCCACTTGCTGAAAAGTCAAAAGATTTATGGTGTCCCTTTGACTAAAGCAGAGCAGCTTTTATTAGAGCAAAGCAAAACAAGTTTGAAAAAAATCTTTCCGGAGATGACTACACTCTCTAGTGTATGGAGCAGCCTGTTACAAGTAGAATAAAAATATAAAAAGATGTTGGATCCAAACCTGGTAATACAACATTTTCAGTACTCAAAGGAAAGTATGTTGATGAAAATTAAGAGTTCTGCATTCTCTTGCTTCCAATCTGCTACACTAGTTGAATAAAGCTTTTTAAAGTTTACTGAAAGGAAATACATCAAACTGAATTCTAAAGCACTTAAAGTCCTTTGGGATAGCAAAATATTGAACACTTTCCCAATAAAAATGGAATCAAACCTGGATTCTGGACCATGGCCCCCATAACCACTTCTGCTATGGAGTGCCTTACATCTTTCCTGCATATATTATTTGAACAATTGGACTACAGCTCCAATTGTTAACAGATAGCAGATAATCAGAGTTGGAAGGGACCTTCTAGGTCATCTAGTCCAACCCTACACCATTGCTGACAAATGGCAGTCCAATCTCTTCTTGAAAGTCTCAAGTGATGATGCTCCTACAATTTCCGAGGGCAAGCTTTTCCATTGGTTGATTGTTCTCACTGTCAGAAAGTTTCTCCTTATTTCCAGGTTAAATCTTTCCTTCCATTATTCAGTTTCCATCCATTATTCCTTGTCTGGCATTCGGGTGCTTTAGAAAATAGATTGACCCCTTCCTCTCTATGGCAGTCCCTCAAATATTGGAAGACTCCTATCATGTCTCCCCCGGTCCTTTTCTTCATTAGACTAGCCATGCTCACTTCCTGTAACCTTTCTTCATATGCCTTAATTTCCAGTCCCCTAATCATCCTGGTTGCTCTTCTCTGCACTTTTTCTAGAATCTCAACATCTTTCCACAAAGACATGGATAAGCTAACAAATATAGTTAATACTTTAAATGAGAAGTAAAGCAAAAGTAGAGAATAGGGTTGAATTGATTATTTATAAGTTTTGCTCTTTCAAATGGTGTTCAAATTCTGAAGAAGAAATTACTTAGGTGACATATGGTATTTGTTTACATATGTTCCTTTAGGTTTGTGTGAACAAACTAACCCCACATTGTTCAGAGATATCTCAGAATAGTCAGAAAGGAGCTTATAATCTATTAAAATGGGTCAGAATAAAACACTTAGATTTATTACCCTGCCCTTACAGTTTGGAGATTCCACTACAGCTGTATATAGAGTAATTGACATACTCAACATTACTTATTAATTTGCCTAGTTAATTTCTGAATAGATCCACTTTTTGTACAGTGTATGAAACAATTCTAGTTAAAATTGGGGGAACAGAAAGAAAAGTGGATGTCTAAAAGGTATCTCTTTTCTTAAAAGAAATAAGATTTCAAATGCTTTCCATGCTCAAAAATCTAGAAGTATGGAATGCATTATCTCCATGCAAAATAAATATTGGGGAGAAAAAGCTACAATGAAAAATAAGCTTCTTTCCATTTTTATCAAACAAAGGTAGGCAATGACTGCTGTCTCTAAAAAATTAATCATCTCCTGACTCCATAATTCCTTGCAGGGTGGAGACTGGGCAATTGAAAGGAGCAAGCAGAATGTTTTAATGGCTGGATGCCCTTCCGGTCACCCATCTGGAGGGTTTTTTTTTCCTGCAAATATATTCTTAGCATGACCAGACAGAGAAATATCTGCCTTTACCTCGGATCACATTCACAGCCTCTTGATTGTGAGGCAAGAGCTTCACCTCTGGACCACTGCCCCATGACCTTTAAAAATAAACTTGTCCTTTAAAAAAGGGCCTTGTGTACCTTCACTATCATCAGAGCATGAAATGTCTACTCTTTGAAGCACTACAATCTTGTGTTACAAGTTGCAAACACAAGTCGACCATTTCCTCTCTGCTCCTTTCAGTTCCGATTCAATTTCTTCTCCCAGTCTCTTTTCAGTTGCTTTGATTTCAAGTCTGTCCCTTGCCTTCAAAAATAGGACAGCTCAAGATGGAGGAAACAGTCACCCTTTCTCCATTCTTCAGGATATGGTCGGAGGCCAGTCATTTCTATGAAGGCATTGTTTATTTGAAGGACTAATCCATCCTTATCCAATACTTTGAGGAAAGCTCTTGCAAAAACTTTCCATCAGCAACTCTTCAGGAGATGGAATTGAGCAAGCTACAATTCACCTGCACACAATTCACCACCTTCAGCCCACATGCTCTCTAATTGTATGAACTATTTCCAAAATTGTCCCATAGGTGCTTTTTTCAAAAGGCAACTGGACTGTTTTCATTTTTACTTCTCATTTTACTTCTCATTCAAGAAGCTTCTTCAGCTCTGGATGGTGAGCTTTTGCATTCTTTTAGTGGGTCATTAAGGTCACCTGGAGGTTTATCTCCGTCATCATGGTCACCTTAAGTGAGGCAAATCAGTGTGGAGCATTCTTGGAACTGCTAAATCCTTCCATTCCCCAGGAATTGTGTCCTTTCAACAGTGCCAAGAAGGCTCCACACCAATTTTCAACCATGACCTGGATGACTGAGAATCTCCATAGATATTTCCAAATTATTATATATATATATTTTTGCATATAAATTATTAAATTTTCAAAAACTACTGTCTAGTTTAGTCATGCATCTCTTTTTGAAGGGAGAAATTTCTGGCTTAAATGGCCTCAATAGTTTAAATTGCTGTTGAGGCTATTAATCAAAGATTTTCTTGCATCTGTAACTAAGCATTAATTGAATTTGTATTCACCTGGAATAGTGACAATACCGTTTCCCTAGCATACTTTCTGGTGCTTCTATTGATTTAGGCAATGTGCTTCAGCAGTTCTACAAATCCAGGATGTAACCTTGAAGAAAAGACCATTACTGAATGTGCAGAGTTAGTGCCCTTTGCTAGATAAGGGTCAGGTTCTGCACTCCCATTTAATTTAAACAGCAGAGAAGGGAAGAAACCAGGGAACAGCAATGCTATTAAAAAATGTCTTTCCTACGTCAGTCCTCCTTAGATCCCTCTGGCTGGTGAGCAGTTGATTGCAGGTGTGTTTAACATTTCATCTTTGTGCTCAACAATTGAGAAACCAGTGAATTTGTTCAGTGTTATGTGTCACTATGGAAAGCCTCAGAATAGCAAGTGTGCTACATGTCTGAAGAAGAATACTAACGTCACGGAAGAGTGAATGAAATGGATAGAAAGCTACAGTACTATATATGATCAACATCTTCATAAATTCTTTTGATGAGTTCCAGCAATACCCTAAGTAATGGAATAACTTCACATGGCTCTGTTTGAATAACCCTGCATGTTGCTGATAATAAAATTAGTTCCATTACTATGCGTTAATTCTAAACAGTCTATTGCAACTAAATAACTCTTAAACTTTCCTTCTGCCCATTCCATACCAGAAAAATCAAGATTCTCATTTGCTTATTCATGCATTTCAATTCTTGTGCATAGAGGAGGTAATACTTTTCCAAGTTTGTTTAGCTCAAGATGGATTTACCCCTGTGGTGGGATTCAATTTTTTTTACTACTGGTTCTGTGGACATGGCTTGGTGGGCATGGCAGGGGAAAGATACTGTAAAATTCCCAGGCAGAGGTGGTATTTGCTGGTTCTCTGAACTATTCAAAATTTCCACTACCGATTCTCCAGAACTGGCCAGAACCTGCTGAATAACCACCTCTGATTTATCCCCAGGTAGATATTTATAGAAATACAGAGTAAGTCATAGGAGGATTTAGGGAAAATGTGGTTCAATTGATTTGGTGATTATTACTCACCCTAGTATGTATGTAGTATGTATGAGTATCTATAAAACAATTGTTGTTGATTTATTTTTCTCGCCATGTACATAGACTGCATACATCTGAACTAGACTGTGTTGTTTCTCTGTGTCATATAATATATGCATATTTTTATTTATTCATATTTTTGTCATGTTTATGGAGTGTATATTGGATGTGTTGATCCTTTGAGAGGTGTATGCAAGGAAATTTCATTTTAATGTATGCATGTATGTATACATGTATGTATACATTTCAAGTGCTAATAAAATTATTCTATTCTATTCTATTCTATTCTATTCTATTCTATTCTATTCTATTCTATTCTATTCTATTCTATTCTATTCTATTCTATTCTAATAATGTGAACTGAAACTAAAGTCTACTTTTATTCAAGATCAAGTCCTAGTGACCACATGAGACATGCCTATGGAAGTTGGTCACTACAATCCACCAGGAATCTGTCTCGTTTGCCCTTTGGGTTGGTCTCAAGGCTCTATTATCTTGTTCAGATTTTCTATCCAAAATCCAAGTCTGGTCTACTTAGCTTCTTCAAGATTCACAGTTAGCTATAGTAGGTATTGGAGAGCATCTGTCCCTATCTGAAGGAGGAATAAAATGGGGAATTAGTCTGGAATCATTATGTAGACATTAGTGGGCAAGGTTTAACCAAGCTTGAATGGAATTATCTAGTATTGCCCAGGGACAAGTCTGGGAAAATTCCTGTGAAATAAGTATAGAGCAAACAAGTATCTATACATGTGACTCTGGTTGTTTGTGCCTGATATTATTTGCAACCAAATCACTTTATTTTTTACTTACACACACACACACACACCTCCTTGTTTCATTTCTGTCTTTGTCTTCTGAAACATTTTGATGGAAACCATATAGATAGACCCAGAAATGTCTTTCTGTAACACACACAAACATGTACACATGAACAAATGCAGAGTTGTGGAGCATAAATATACTCTTCTGCAATATGTGGAAAGGGACATATAGTTGCCCACTCTGACTTGATAATATAGCTTTTTATGTGATGCCATTGTTTTCCCTTTTGTACAAAATAGCTCATTATATTACAATAATATTTCACAATTCTTGGTCCTTCTTTATTACCCTTATCCAGTACTGGATGTCCTTACATGCACTTAAATCAAACGTTCTGAGTATAATGACTGTCCTTGATAGAGTTTGAGATAGCTAGAAAGACAATTATTCATACTGAACAAAGTCTAGCTGGAGATGGATTGGGTCCAAGTTCTTCTATATATGAATGAAATGTCCTTTTTATTCTGTTTTTCAGCCCTGCTCAATGGCAATAACTCTCTTCTACCCAGCAAATTTCTGACTTCTTTCTGAGGACAAGTTGGAATTTGTCCCAGCATTCTTCTTTTTTCAATTTAGTTTGTATTGATTTTTCTTGTCCCTTTTTGCTTTTATAGTTATATTTTTAGCTTAGTATCGCAAAGATTATGGCCACTAAAAACTTCAGCTGTTTTGAAAGCCTTCTTATCTTGAACAAATGGACAACCTCTTAACCTTTGGCAGATGTGCTCAATGGTCCTTCTTGTTTGTCCTTCAGAATACAAACCTTGTGTTCTTCGCTTGGAATACAGAAATAACTAGTTTTCAATAAAAGTACCCACTTACTATTAAATTGAGAGCACATTTATTCAATGTTTTTTTTTTTCCTGAAACCACATTATAATTAATTTATATAATTATAAAATTATATGTCTTGGGTCCAATGATGCAAAAAAAACAACAACAACCCCTAACTATTTCAAATCTATTTATTTTGTCACTGTATCATTTGGATAAAGGGATTGAAATGAGAGAATTGGATTACTTTCCAAAGTTGGCTTTCATTAAGCCCTTTTCTCCTATACACAACGAGGTTACATAATGCAATGGGTGCATTTTGTCCAAGGCCACAATTTAGTGAGCTCCAATATGCAGCAAATAATATATTAGTAATATTAATCACTTTGCTACTTGTTGGCTTATCTGGTTTATTTTAAGCCACTAGATGACTCTAATAAATCTCAGAAGCAAGGCAGGAGATTCGTCAAGTGCAAACAAGCAGATCCACACAAGAAAAATACAATTAGCTGCTTTATTTATTTTTTGAGTGCTACGCTTAAGTCTAACCATAGGCGGTGTAGTTCAAGGTTGTCCAAAAACTCAAGCCTGGTGATATAGGGCATTCTGTTGCAAGCAGAGAAGTGTAATACTCTTCTCGTGAAATACTTCTGGACTCGCTCAATTGTATTAATGTCCTATATACAGTACAGATTCCAGACTGATGAGTTGTATTAGAGTATTGGTCTATCAAAAGTTTTGTATGCTCTGGTTAGCAATTTGATATTTCCAGAGGAAAAGCTTTGTAAGATTCGATTTACAACTTTTAATGTCTTTTTGGCAATGTTGTTACAGTGAGCTCTGGTGCTTAGGTCATTTGATATGAGAACTTCAAGGTCTTTGACAGAGTGAGGATCATCAATGAGGTCATATTCACCTAGTTTATATTTGGTGTACTGATTATTTTTACCAATGTGTAGGATAGAGCATTTGTTGGTTGTGCATAGACTTGATTGATCAAGTCTATGCATAAAAATCTTCTTTAACTGATGGTTTGCACCTGGGAAAGACTAAATAAGGTTCAAGAGCTTTGTGTGTGTGGGGGGGGGGGGGGAGGATGTCAGACTTCACAGTCTTGTGACCACATAGGGATTTTAGACTAATTCTCCATTTGACTCCTCTCCTGGCTGGCTAACTTCTCTACAACAAGGTATTTGTCACTGTTCTGATTGTCCAATACCAAGAAACAGAAAGAAAAGGTTCAATTAACTGCTTTTAATTATTGAAGACCTGGAAACTTTAGCATATAGCAACCAAAACAGAGGCCACAATAAGTGTTGCTGCTTTTCCGCCAATTTAACCCCACTTCCCTCCACATACCTGTACTCCCCACATGGCTGCTATACTTCTTGAGAGTCCTAGAATCTTCTGTTGGGCCTACTCCTTTCTTTTGCTGCTGGCCTGCTCTCCAGTGGTGTGCTCCACCTTCCAGCTGACTATCGGAGTGCTGGCTTGTCAGCAGAGCTTAAAAAACATTGCCGATCTCTGATCGCGGCTTCGCTCCCCAGTTGATCACTGGCTGGCTTTTTCTTTGCCATCACACCATGAGTTTACTGGTTCCATCTCCCTACAAGCCTTCCCTCCCGAATAATAACCCTGAGATGGCCTGCCGGAGGCTCGCTGTTTCGAGGGTTTGAGAGTATTTGTTAGATCAGACAAACAGGACTTTTTTTTTTTTTTTGAGTATGTTAAAGATTAAATTATTAAATGCTATTCTTCATTAGCATTATATCAAGCTCTTTATCAGAACATGATAAAGAAGAGAGTGCTATAGAACCACTGTAAAATCAGAGATTCTGTTGTCTTGCTTTGGAAAGCAAACAAGCAAATATCTACTGAAGCTAGTTCCTATCAACAATGTGCATCGCAAACATTTTTTACAAGATGTAAAATCCTCAACATGCCAAGGTAACCAAACTTAATATAAGTTACTGCAAGCAATCCAGGAAAGCATAGGAGTCTTATTTGATACTGTCTTTGGTGATTAGTTCAGAGAGTATCTTACTTCTCTCTCCCTTTCCCACATTCTCTTCCCATGTATCAGCTGTTGGAAACATCTGCTCAATTGCTCATGAAGAGAATTTTGAAAATCTTTCCCAACAACACTTGACATCACTAGTTTAATATGACAGATATATATAGGCAGTGGTGGGATTCAAATAATTTAATAACCGGTTCTCTGCCCTAATGATTTCTTCCAACAACCAGTTCACCAAACTGCTCAGAAAATTAACAACGAACTGGTAAGAACTGGCTGAATCCAACCACTGCATATAGATCTCCCATTAGTGCAATGATACTTCTGATGATGAGCGATCTTCAAATATTCTCCTATTCTTTCTCCTGAGCGTATTTATTTATTTCATTCAGGCACCTCTGGAGCTGTCATGCAGCCACCTTCTCCCAAAAGGGAATATTGGAGACAGGCCAGAAATTATCCAACAAGATGGAATCCAGTGATGGCTTCTTCAAAAGAGGGTGGACCACAGCCTCCTTAAAGTGAAGAGACACTACCCCCTCTTGTAAGGAAGCATTAATCGCCATCAGATTCTATCCTCATGTCACGAACCAGAAAGCCTTCACAAGCCAGCTACTCAACTTTCAGACTTTTCTGTCTGATATTTGGAATTTTTGGAATGCCTGCAGTCATTATCTTCCTCATGCTTCTTCAAACCAGGAAATATCAGCCACGGGACAAACTTGAATCTGGTTATGTGCAGAGGTGGTATTCAGCAGGTTCTGATCAGTTCTGGAAAACCAGCAATGGAAATTTTGAGTAATTTGGAGAACCATCAAATCCCACCTCTGACTGGCCCCACCCCCATCTATTCTCTGCCTCCTGAGTCCCAGCTGATTGGCTGGGTCTTCTTTTGTTGCCCTGCACAGGAGAACGGAGCTGGAAAGTAGGTTAATGGGGTGGGGTGGGAATGGAGATTTTACAGCATTCTTCCTTTGTCATGCCCACCAAACCATGCCCACCAAGCCATGTAGTAAAAAAAATTGAATCCCACTACTGGTTATATATCTTTGTAGGTAGCTGACTACTGCAGTTGTCTCCATTCTTAACAAATTATGCATACTGCAGTTGTGCCTTGGAGCAATTCATTTTGTTTTAAAAAATAGCCTTGGAGAATTCAAGTGCATTAACTAGTCTATCTTGCCTAGAATATGCCACTTTACTAGTCCCCAAGTCTGCATGTTGGAACTGCTCTGTGATTAACATGACTTCAAGCAAATTCCTTCTGTGGAATTTTCTCTCTCTCCGTATTAGAGTGATTCTATAGCTTCTCAATTGCAAAAATAGCTGTTCTATTCACATTTCCCCTTTTCCAATATTCATGTTCAATTCTTGGGCTTCATAAAATCTGTGTTTATTCTTGCTAAAACCTTTCTGCCGTCCACGCAATGAAAACTCAAATTATTATACATCTTCATAGTACAGCAAAATCTTAAGGGGAATTATCTATAGTTATATATTGGTCTAGATTTCGAATTAATTCTGAGTAACACTTATGCCAGCCAGATTGTAGCTTCGTGATCATTCTTTTCCCTATCAAGATCTCAATCCATGCATTATTTACAATTTACCTAAGATTCATTTCTATGGATCCCTATATATGTCTGGCTATTTGGCTATATAGTAGATAAGCTACTTATGGACAAAATCAAGTTTTATTTTCATTTTCTTTTCCAAAGATCAACGACGCCATCTAGAGTGGAAACTCTGCAACAGCCAAATTAACTCTCAACATGTGTCTTGATTTTTCATTGATAGGAAAACAATAACAACAACATGTAACCTCTGTGTCCTGGAAAGGCAAAATTTAAAGAGCATTCTAGAGTCTTTATGAAATTCAGCCAGAGATTCACTGTATTTTGCATTTCTTATTAAATATATCACACTCATTATTCTTACACATTTCAGAATGACTAGGAGACAAGGACCAGAAAATGTATGAAGTTTTTTTTTTTTTTTTTCCCCAAGAGATTCAGCAGAATTGGAAGGGGCATTGAAGGCCTTCTAGTCTAACCTCCTGTTCAGGCAGGAAATTCAGTACCATTGTTCTGACCCAACCCTGTTACCAGCAAGAAAATCTCAAACAAACACAGCAACTCAAACATTCTCAGCTTTAATCTACAAATAACTTCTTTGTAGATAAAAGATGGCTTGCAGCCAATTAGTCCAACCAGAAAAGTCTTGACAAAATTCTTCAGATAAACCGGGGTCTTCACACACAATGCTGAGTCCTTAGAGAATTTTTGCTTTCTGCAAAAGCCAAAACCCTTTGAAACCAGGCTTATATTCCCTGGAGGGAGGGGCCATTATGCCTGTGCTGCACTCATGCGCACTTGGCCCAGGCTCCTCAGGAACCTCCTCATCGCTGCTGCCAGCCCCCACAATCCCTGAAGGCAGCAGTCCACTCCCTGATGGTTCTGGCCCCTCATCTGAGTCATCGATCTCCTCAGCCATCTGCACCTGCTGCCGGCTAACCACAACAACCATTTCAGACAAATCATTGTCCAATCTCTTCTTAAAAACCTCCAGTGTTGGAGTGTCCACAATTTTTAAGTCAAGCCGTTCCACTGGTTGACTGTTCTGTATGAAGATATTAATTGAACGACTTCAAATGGACACCAGTGGAGAAATTGATACAGTAAATATGAAAGAAGGAGACTGAATTTTTCCCCCTATTCTCTGCAACTTGATAATTCATGGGATAAATAATTGCAGGATTCACCTAATGTATCTTAAGCAAAGAGCATATAATAACAGTGAAGTGCAATGTATGATTGCTTTCTATCCATTGCCTCTTGTCCTTCCTTCAGGACAAGCTTTGGAGAATAGGTTGACCTCCCCTCTTCTTTGAGGCAGCCCATTTCCCGATCATGTCTACATCCACTTAATTTTCTTGGCAATGGTATACAAATGTTTGCCTGTTACTTTCTTCTGAGTATATCTTTGGCTTTCCACTATAGTCTAGAACACGTCAAACTCACAGCCCATGGGTTAGATGCATCACATGCTGGCCATTTTACTGGAGGGGAAAAAATTGTGATATATCACATGATGACAATGTGTCATCATGAGTGTTGTGGCCTGTCGGCCACCGGCCCCTCCAGCAGAACCTGGGCCATCTGTCATCCCTGAGATGGAGAGTCAACAGTCCCCAGGTCTGGAGGTGGCTGATGAGGAAGAGGAAGAACAGCTGGGTCTAGTGCCTGATGTGTGGATGCGCAGAAGGGAGGAGAGGAGAGCAGTGGAAATCTATGAGCCGATCCTGGGGAAGGGCAAGGCACCGCTGCTAGCGAGGCCCTACCTGTAGCTCTGGGGATAAAAGGCAGGGGGGTGGAGATGAATAGATGTGGCAGACAACTATTTATCTTCTGGCCAGTGGGACTTGCTAGCCTGCAATTTTGCTGGGGCTGCCAGCATTCCTAATAAAGGCATCTTCTGAATTCACTTCAGGGGATATTTTGTGTTTGGGCAGCTTGGTCAGAACAACAAGGTTTACACCCCTAGTCTACAGCCTTAGTCATTTCTTTTGACCTTATTTAAGTCCTATGTACAACCTATGTACAACCTTGCTTAGCTTCTGAGATCAGTTAAGAGGGAGTACATATTGTCACCTGGCCTACCATTTTAACACTTTAATAGCATTCAAGGAATTGCAGTGTGAAACAAATGACAGAGACCAGAAAACCATATATTAATTCTCTTGTTCATGCTACCTAATGAAATGGTGCCAAATGTGTAAAAATGCCATTTCTGATGACTGCTAAATAAGGACCTCCAGGGTTCCATTATCTTACACACAGGATTATGCAAATCGAAGAACAACTTTGATGCAAATGTCTACAGAATTACTAGCAACATTCATATTGGGTTGATATCATTAGAATATCAGCATCACTCAATGCTTCTGGCTACTCAGCACTACAACAATATTATCAGCTTATGTTTTATTATTAAACATATACAGCAATTGTTTTTTTTTATCGCTGTCTTGTATTCATTTCATCACATTGCAGTCACTATCAATGTGAAAGAACTGTAATTGCATAATAAAAAATGTAGGGATGGTTGATCCAATCAAATTTTACATAAATATTGCCATTTTAGATCAAAGTTGTTGGAATTGGTTAATATACTTTGACTAATTGTATTATTATGCCTTTAGCATTCACTGGATACAGGTAGTTCTCAACTTATAGCAGTTCATTTAGTGACTGTTTCAAGGTACAATCACACTGAAAAAAAAGTGACTTATAACCATTGTTCACACTTACGACCAATGCAGCATCTCCATGGTCATGTGAGCAAAATTTGGATACTTGGCAACTGAATTATATTTATGATAGTTGCAGTGTCCCAGAGTTGTGTGGTCATTTTTTGTGACTTTCCGACAAGCAAAATTCATGGGGAAACCAGATTTATTTAATCACTGTGTTATTAACTTAACAACTACAGTGATTCACTTAACAAACATGGCAAGAAAGGTCATAAAATGGGACAAAACTCACTTATCAAATGTCACACTTAGCAACTGAAATTTGGGGCTCAATTGTTCCAATAATGTGTTCCAATAATATCTCAGGGGTTGCCACAAAGAAGAGGGGGTCAAGCTATTCTCCAAAGCATCTGAAGGCAGGACAAGAAGCAATGGATGGAAACTCATCAAGGAGAGAGGCAACCTAGAACTAAGGATAAAATTCCTGACAGTTAGAACAATTAATCAGTGGAACAACTTGCCACAAGAAGTTGTGAATGCTCCAACACTGGAAGTTTTTAAGAAAAGATTGGATAACCATTTGTCTGAAGTGGTGTAAGGTTTCCTGCCTAAGAAGGGGATTGGACTAGAAGACATCCAAAGTCCCTTCCAACTCTGTTGTTCTATTCTATTCTATTCTATTCTATTCTATTCTATTCTATTCTATTCTATTCTATTCTATTCTATTCTATTCTTTATTCTATTCTTTTTCTATTTTTATTTCTTCTTATTTCTATTCTATTCTATTTGTTTCTATTCTATTATCTACTCTATTCTATTCTAATCTATTCTTTTTCTATTTCTTCCCATTCCTATTCTATTCTATTCATTGTGGTTGTAAGTCGAGGATTACCTGTAAATAGAAATGGGGCTGTTGGAGATTTAAATGTAGAGAAACACATTTCCCCCCTACAGGGAGGAGACAATGCTGGAGAAAATAGCTTTTAAAAAATAAAGTTTAGCAAGTGCATGCAGAAACAGTGGCTAAACATTTGTGACAACTTTTTCATTGTTGTTGTCAGATTTCAATTGCTGGAGTCAGGTCACTGGGTTGAGAAAGTAAATTTTTCCATCCTGAACAGCCAAGGCTATATAAGCTTCACAATCAGTGATTTCAGCAATTTCTTTGAGATTTCAGGATTCAGCAAAGCACCAAATGAATGGCAGTGGATTACTGGAGGGCATTTATTATAAACTGTGAAATGTCCAATCTGGTTGTGAAGGGAGCTGTTCCATCACAATTGCTAACACTAAATCAATGTCTAGCTTGCTTCTGGCTATGGTTTCTTAGGCATTTTTTTAAAAAAAGTTACTGTCTCCACTGTTTTACAAATGCCAGCATTAAAATGTATTGATGCAACCTCACAAGTATTCATTTATCTTTCTTTTTCCATTCTTAACCTTGTAATATTTGTAGATTTTCTTCCTTAACTGTTCAGGCAATTTAAGGAGCTCTCCTCTGATTATATCACTGAACTTTCTTGAGTTCTTGCTTGATTGCTGTAAATGAGAGAGGAAGCTTTCAAGTCTGAATCTTGTAACATGACTGACAGTTGTAGTTACCATTATATTTCATGCATCATTGGATATGTGTTGGGTCTTTTTAGGAATGTAACTTTGGATCGGTTAACTGGAAGAGTTAGAACTAAGACAAAGCAATGCGGATTCACAACAACACACTTTTTTTTTTACAACCCTATAATCCCTTAATTGAGGGGATGCAGTGGATCAGTGGCTAAGATCCTGAGCTTGTTGATCAGAAAGGTCAGCAGTTTGGCGGTTTGAATCCCCAGCACCGCATAATGGAGTGAGCTCCTATTACTTATCCCAGCTTCTGCCAACCTAGCAGTTCGAAAGCATGTAAAAATGCAAGTAGAAAAATAGGGACCCCTTTGGTGGGAAGGCAACAGTATTCTGTTCACCTTTGGCATTTAGTCATGCCGGCCACATGACCATGGAGATGCCTTCGGATAGCGCTGGCTCTTCGGCTTTGTAACGGAGATGAGCACTGCCCCCTAGAACTGTAAATGACTAGCACATATGTGTGAGGGGAATCTTTACCTTTAATCCCTTAATTCAGGGAAGAGTCAGGGGCAACTGGATGGAGCTGGGCATTTACTGATGCCATGCGAAGTTCACAACAGATTTATTTTCTTTGTGACCTGGGAGAGAAACATCTGCAGCTACCTAGGACTGAACGCTCAACCCTCTGATTGGGAAGCGAGCATCCATAGGCCACCACGCTGCTCTCTTGATTCATAACAATTGTCCCAAATGCCTTACAAGACACCTAGAAGCACGAAATAAGCTTGAGGTTGGGTCCTGATCCCCCCCCCAATTTATGAAAGATCATCTTCAGTTACCATCTACTACTTTAGGAAATAATTTATTAAGAAATAATTTGAAATTTGAAATTATTAAGAAATAATTTGAAATGTGCAAAGTATGTGTTGCTTAATTAAATAATTAAATTAAATAATTTGAAATGTGCAAAGTATGTGTTGCTTAATTAAATAATTAAATTAAATAATTTGAAATGTGCAAAGTATGTGTTGCTTAATTTTGTTCTATATCATTCTGCAGATATGTAGACACAATCTACAGACCTTGACTATGTATCAGAATGGTCAAACAAATGGAAACTCCAAATCTCAACAAATAAATGCTCTGTCTTACATATTGGCAAACAAAATATATCAGAAAATAAAATACAGGCTGAATAGTCAAGACCTTGTTGATGATCCAAACTCTGTCAAGAATCTTGGAATACTCATCTCAAATGACCAAAGTGCTAGAGCCCACTGTAATTACATAGCCAAAAGGGCATTAAGAGTTGTTAGCCTAATCTTATGTAGCTTTTTCTCTGGTAATATTACACCAATAACAAGAGCATATAAAACATTTGCTGGACCAATACTTGAACACAGCTCATCAGTCTGGAAACCATATTACGTATCTGATATTAACACAGTTGAGAAAGTCCAGAAATATTTCACAAGAAGAGTTCTCCACTCCTCTACTCATTGCAGAATACTTTATGCCACCAGACTCAAAATTCTAGACCTAGAAAATCTAGAACTATACCACCTTCATTCCGATCTAAGTATAGTACATAAAATCATACATTGCAATGTTCTTCCTGTCAATGAATACTTCAGCTTCAACTATAACAACACTAGAGCAAACAATAGATACAAATTCAAGGTTAACTGCACCAAACTTGATTGCAGGAAATACGACTTCAGCAACAAAGGGTTTAAATGTCTCCCAAATCTTTTCATAAAATGATATATAACTCTGTTTAAGAATAGAATCATTGTCAACTTTAAGAAAAGAAAAATAACCTAGATTTTGATTTATTAGGTATTTATTAAAAAATAGTGTGACTAATTTAAGAGGAATAGAAACTGCAGAAGAAAACTGTTAGATACCTATGTGCATTTTTTTTCCAGATCTCCAAGATTAGCTACAAAGAGAAAAGGTTTTGAGCCAATATTACTTGGTGTTAAGTTCTGCGCATGGGCGCAAGGAGCGGAGACGAGGCAATGAACAGTGAACTTCAACTCTTTATTAAACATGGTGAACAGAGCAAAACCCTAGGGCAGCAGCAGCCCTTTTATAGGGTAGGCTGCTGACCTATTAGCCAATGAGAAACATGGAAGTGTTAAACCCTTGAACCAATGAGATTTGGCCCGTTAACAGCCAATCAGATTTCCCAGAAAGGACCAATCCAATATCGCTATTATCGGCCAATCAGAAGTGCAGGATTAGAACCCTGCTTTTTCTTAAGGTTGTTAAAACTTTATTAAACGCCTTTATTAATTCATAACACCCCTTCCCCCTAGGTTCCGTTTAAGGGGTGCGGTGACGTAATCCCGTAGATATGCAGGTTGTTTTAACTGTCTATTAGATTTGGTCTGTCCCACTGGTTCCTGTCTGTAGTCCGGTTTCGGCGGGATGTTTTTTTGATATATCTGGTACAGGTGGATCTGCATCCTCACTGGATGACTCGGTGACGCTAATTCTATCATTGTTGTCCTCTGTTCTCTGCGGAATCGCCTCCGTTGAGGTATTCCTCTGTGGCGAGGCCAACCCTCTCCCTGATTCTTCTTCATGTAATGCGCCCGGCTGTTGACTTCCTTAGATTCCGCTTTCCACCATCTCGAATTCGGTTTCTTCGGCATCACTTCCTCCCTCAGTGTGAGAGTTACAGGAGTCATAGGAACTTGGTTGTAGCCTAGAGTGAAGCTGATCTATATGGCGTTTCCATATTTTTCTGTCCCAGGTTTGCACACAATACGATCTGGGCCTGATGGTGTGAGTTAAGGTTACTTCGACCCATAATGGTTCGCCGGAAAGGTTTTTAGTGAAAACTAAGTCACCTACCATGAACTCATGGCATTTTCCGCTAGATCCACAGGGTTTCTCTGGCGCGTAGGACGGGTAGAGCCAGTCGAGGTGGGAACGGAGTTTGCACCCCATCAACAGTTCAGCTGGAGTCTTGTTGGTGACGCTGTGCGGGGTGATGTGTTGGAGTAGGAGTATTCTGTTTAGTTTGTCGTCAATGTCCCCATAGTCCATTTTGTGGAGAGTTTTTTTTAACAAATTGGACCATGCACTTGGCCCTGCCATTAGACGCAGGTTGCACCGGCGAAGTTAGCGCATGGCGGATACCGCGGTCCGCTAAGTATTGTTCAAACGCCAGGGCGGTGAACTGGGGTCTGTTGTCAGAGACCAGAACGTCTGACAACCCATGCGTTGTGAATAGCCTATTCAATTTTTGCATGACAGAATCGGTTGTAGTAGTCTTCAATTTGTGGATCTTGAGCCAGTTGGAATAGGCATCCACTGTTAGGAGAAATATATGTCCCTTAGTAGGTCCCGCAAAGTCAACGTGGATGCGGGACCATGGCCCGCAGGGGGGTTCCCACTCCGTTGGAATTGCTCTAGGTGGGGCACTGCTGACTTCTTGGCACTTTAGACAAGTCTTTACCCAGGCTTCTATCTGCTTGTCGATGCCCGGCCACCACGCGTAGCTTCGTGCGAGTGCTTTCATACGCATGATGCCGGGGTGACCGTCATGCAATGTTTTCAATAGTGCTCGTTGTAACCGCTCTGGGATGACGACTCTGTCTCCCATAGGATGCAGCCTTTTTGCAAGAAAAGTTCTGTTTGCCAGTTTCTGAAAGGGTGAAGTCATCAGGGATTTGTTCTACTGGCCATCCTCGTTCGACCCAGCTGAGAACTCACGCCAGGACAGCATCTCGTTTCGTTTCGATAGCGATGTCTCTGGCTGTTAGCGGCAGTGAATGTAGTGTTTCAATCTGGAGTGTCGTAAGGGTTGGAGCTGGGTTGTCGATGATTTCCAGAAGTGGGGCATGGCTCAATGCATCAGCGTGGGGAATGGCATTCCCCAGGCAGTGTTGTAATTTATAGTTGTACGCAGCTAAGAACTCCGACCAACGAGTCATTCTAGGTGACAATATAGAGGGGGTTGGCTTTGCTCCTGCAATAATCCCCAGCAAAGGTTTGTGATTGGTAATAATAGTAAAAGCTCGTCCATACGCATATTCATGAAACCGTTTTACAGCAGATACAACAGCAAGAGCCTCTTTGTCAATTTGGCTACAGTTACGTTCAGCCTTTGATAGGGTCCTTGAAAAATAGGCAATAGGGGCCTCACTACCATTTGGTAACACATGACTCAAAATGGCTCCTACTCCAAACGATGACGCGTCACATGTAATTGTTAAAGGCAAAGTCTCATTATACTGCATTAAAACAGCATCAGAGGTTAGCAAGTTTTTCACTTGTTGGAATGTGTGCTCCTCTCAGTGTCCCCATACCCAGGTTGCTTTTTTGTCGAGAAGTCTATGTAGGGGCTCAGCTACGGTCGCTTTCTGGGGCAAGAAGATGTTGTAAAAGTTAATGAGCCCCAGGAAAGCTTGGAGGTCAGTCTTATTCCTGGGTCTTGGGGAGTTTTTGATTGCTTTTAGTTTGCTATTAGTGGGATGACTGCCTTGCTTATTGATTAGGTACCCCAGGAACTCTACTTTATCTGTACACAGTTGACATTTATTTTTTTTAACCTTTAGGCCGGAGTCTTTAAATTTTTGGAGAACCATTTTAAGACGCTTTTCTAGTACTTCTCTATTCGGGGGCCGCAATTAAAACATCATCAAAGTATGGCACAACCCCCTTGATCCCTTGCAAGAGTCTCTTCATCAGACTTTGAAAAATCCCTGGGGCTGCGCTCACTCCGAATTGGAGTCGGTGGCATTTAAAGGCGCCTTGGTGCGTAACGATCATCTGTGCCTCTGCGGTTTTTTTATCTACAGGCAGTTGTTGGTACGCCTGTGCTAAATCCAATTTAGTGAAGACTTTTCTGCCCCCCAGGGAATGGAGAAGATGTTGTACCATCGGCACCGGGTAAGCATTCTGTTGAAGGGCATGATTAAGGGTGGCCCGGTAGTCCCCACAATTCCTTAATGATCCATCCGGTTTGATGGGTGTTACGATTGGGTTTCCCAATGGGCGTGGTCAGTTGGTTCTAAAACACCCTGGGCTATTAATTTATCAAGCTGCTCGTCAATCTATGGTTTAAGGGCAAAAGATACCCAATGAGGCTTAAGGCGGATGGGGGCTACTTCAGGGTTAAGGTTAAATGATATCAGGGTCCCCTTGTACTCGCTAGTTTGTCTGCAAAGACGTCCTGGAATTCCTGGACGAGGGCCTCCTCCCAGTCGTCGCTTCTGGTTTGGTGAATGCTGGCTACCTCGATCCCAAGTGGGGCAAACCATTGAAGGCCCAACAAACTAGGCCGGTCACGGTCGACGATGGTCAGTGGTAATGACGCAGTACTATTTTTGAATGATACTCGGACTTGGCTGGATCCAACAACCGGAATTCGGTTCCCCTGATAATCTTTGAGTATTACTCTTTGGGCTTTGAGGTCTTGACGCCGGACAACAGGAATTCATTGTTTAAGGGTCTTCCAGGAAACCATCGAGAGGTATGATCCTGAACCGACTTCCATCACGCAAGGCTGGTTTTCAATGGCGACCTTCACTCGGATCTTCTTTGCATCTAACGATGAAGCGTGCCCAATTGTAATGGTTTGGTGTGCCTCTTCCCGTCTCGTTGAAGTGGCCAGTGTTTTATTTCTGTAGGAGTGGTTGTTCCATTGGTGGTTCAAATGTTCCCGACTCACAGGATGATTCCCTGTGGTCTGGCAGTAGTTGTTTTCTCTCTGAATTGGGCTGGATCCTTGCTTGCTTCTCCAGACCTTCCCGATGTGGCCTCTTTTTCCACAGGAATGGCAGAGCACGTCGAGGAATTTGCAGTCTGATTGCGGGTGGTTTGCCCCATTACCCACGCATTGGTGCGGTAGTCTTTGATTCTGCTGGTTGCATTGGTCACATTCAGACCAGAGCTGGTTGACCTCCTCCTCATCACTTTCTGATGGTGATTCGAGGTCCTCGTGGTGGGTCGCTGTTGTGTGCCTCTCTAGGCGAGGTGAGGTATCGCTGGCGAGTTGATGGAGCGGTGCGTCGGTGCAGCGCATTCGGGCGGCCGACTTCCTGGTTGCTTGTGCTGCAGTAGCGTCCTTGATGAAATCGGCAAGATCGATGTCCCCTTTTGCCATGATCTTGCTCTGCGCAGTGTGGTCATCTAATCCCAGAACTATTCGGTCTCTCAGAGCTTCTTCAAGGTCTGCAAACCCACAGAGGCCTCCCAGGTTCCGGAGATCCGCGATGAAATCTGCAACGCTCTCTCCTTTCCGCTGGTCCCTCTGGTAAAACTCATGTCTTCGGACAAGCGTTGGTACAGCGGGTGCATAGTGGGCCCATAGAAGGGGCGCAAGGACGTCCCAGTCCATGGATTTCACCTCAGCCGGTTTCGCTAGTGCCTTGGCCATCTTAAAGAGAGCAGGCCCGCAATGGGTCAGGAACACTGCTCGCTTTTTCCCCATAGTAGCATCCTTCAAGTTGTTGGTCTCCAGAAACATCTGGAACCGGTCTATGTACGAGTCCCAGTCTTCTTGTGCCGGGTCAAATGGAGCGGGTGGTATGGCGCCGCCGGACATGATTTCCATTGTCGATGCGCCTTCAGCCACGTGCTCTGTTTGGTGCTCTGTGAGTGTTCAATCAGCTCAGATGTCTCCACTTCCTATCCTCGTCGCCAGTGTTAAGTTCTGCCCATGGGCGCAAGGAGCGGAGACGAGGCAGTGAACAGTGAACTTCAACTCTTTATTGAACATAGTAAACAGAGCAAAACCCTAGGGCAGCAGCAGCCCTTTTATAGGGTTGGCTGCTGACCTATTAGCTAATGAGAAACATGGGAGTGTTAAACCCTTGAACCAATGAGAGTTGGCCCATTAACAGCCAATCAGATTTCCCAGAAAGGACCAATCCGATATCGCTATTATCAGCCAATCAGAAGTGCAGGATTAGAACCCTGCTTTTTCTTAAGGTTGTTAAAACTTTATTAAACGCCTTTATTAGTTCATAACACTTGGTGTATATGTGTGTCTCTGTCTCTGTCTGCCTGCCTGCCTCCCTTCCTCCCTGCCTGTCTGTTTTGTCTCTTTCTTTCTCTCTGTCTCTCTGTCTCTGTCTTTCTGTCTCTGTCTGTCTCTCTGTCTCTCTCTCTCATAATAGAAACTCAAACTGCACCTTCAGGTGTTCAGCATAATTGCAAAGTTATGTATTTCTACATGCCAGTCTATAATAGTTTCTTACATTTCTGCAAACAATCTCTAAATAAAATTCCTTGCAGAACCACTGCAGCAGGCCTGAAAGTTACAGTGCATAAGAACATTCAAGGGTCATTTTTTAAATTAAAAAGAAATCATCTCAAATCCATAGACCCAGACAGACACGCCCATTCAAGTCTACAAATAGAAGTTTCAAGAAATCTATTCTAGTCTCTAAACTTTGGTTACAGAGATCTTTGACTTTTTACATACATATGTAAATGACACTAACCTTTCCATAATTCTGTTTCCCTCAGAGGCCAAAGACGTCGCTAAGAATTTGGGGATTCATCTGGCCTTAGGCATGGAACCCATATGATTTTTTTTTTGTTTGTTTGTTTGCCAATGCTTATACCTCCTTTTGTGTCCCGGGGTTTCAGCTGATTGATTGCTGGGAATTAAAGGGGGCTTTTCTTCTTCTTTTTTTTTTTTTTTCCTAATGTATGATCGCTCAGAACATAGTAATATTTTACCTCTCTCTGATGCATCAAGTATTGCTAAATGCCAGAGGCAGTGTAGGAGCAAACCATTTTAATTCCTGGAGAATGGCAAATTCTCTTCCTCTCCTGAAGGAACTGGGAATGAAAAGAAAAATTCAAAATGATGGCTGCTATTTAACACACAAGAGGTAACACACATCAGGCTGTGACCTTGAAAAAACACTTCAAATACAGTAAGATAAAATGCTGTTTACCCTTCCTTTTGCTTTCCATTTGAACTAAAAATATCTTTTAGATAATAGTTCATCCTCAGACTACCTTTGATAAAGTATTGAACCACTGAGTTTCCCCAGACTTAATCTACTTCTGTCTGCCATGCATCCTGGAAGCAAAGGGGAACAAAACAATTTTGCCCTAAAGGTTTTATTGGTCACTCATGAAGATCTACTTCAAAGAAACCAGAGAGAGAGTGTGGAACGAAAACCGTTTTTCTGGAAACTCAGAGCATCGTCTTCTGAAGGAAAGTTAGGAAATTGGTTAGGTAGGCAAAAACTTTCACCCAGGAGTTCTTTTTGCTCAGCATTAATTACTTAGAGTAATTTTGAAAAACTCATTCAGATTTCTTCTACTGCAGGGGTGTCAAATTCAAAGGCCATGGGCCAGATTTGGCCCACAGGGTGCTTAGATCTAGCCCGTGGAGCTGCCCTGGAAATAGCGAAGGACCGGCCCATATTGACTCTGCCAGCAAAAACAGAGCTTGCTGGGCTCCATTTTCCCTAGTAGAGGACTGCAGGAAGCTGTCAAGGCTGAAAACAGAGCCCAGGAGGACTGTGCTTGGCCTTCCTGGGCTCCATTTTCTCTGACAGAGGGCTGCAGGAAGAGCTCTCCCCAGACCCCCTGGGCCACCATAGGTGCCCCCTAACACAAGTGATGTCAAATTGGTCACAACCACCCTGGACACACCCTCCTAGCCCTGTCCATCTGGCCCCCTGAGGTCAAGCACAACAGAAGTGATATTCAGCAGGTTCTGATCAGTAGAAGCACAAAGCCGAAGACACGCACACACACACACACACACACACTATATACATATACATATACATATACATATACATATACATATACATATACATATACATATACATATACATATACATATACATATACATATGCATATGCATATGCATATACATATACATATGCATACATACATACACACACACACACACACATATATATATATTTGTTTTCTTAAGTTTTCGCGGGTACTTACATGTATGGCATTCAACTTTGTTCGAGTATTTTCCTATGTCATAGTAGTGGTGCTTTTAAAGTTGCAGCAACGTTTCAGCAGAATCTCATCTGCCATCATCAGGCTTCTGTATAGTGTTCGTCTGCTACAACTTTAAAAGCACCACTACTATGACGTGGGAAAATACCTGAACAAAGCTGAATGCCATATATATATTTGAATTCTACCACTGGAATAAAGGAAGGAAGGAAGGAAGGAAGGAAGGAAGGAAGGAAGGAAGGAAGGAAGGAAGGAAGGAAGGAAGGAAGGAAGGAAAGAAAGAAAGAAAGAAAGAAAGAAAGAGGAAAAAAGCCTTCTAATGAATGTCCCCTTTCAACTAGGAAGAATTTTACTACAGTGAACCTTATCTTAGTGTCTGAATAAGATAAAGCTGGGTGTATATGAAATTTATTTGATGAACTGAGAACACTTTTAATATGAGGCTTTATTAACCTGTTGGGTGAATCATGCCTGAAGACATAGTGTTATGTTCTGCGCATGGGCGCAAGAAATGGAGACGAGACGATGAACAGTGAACTTCAACTCTTTTTTTAACATTGTGGAACAGAGCAAAAACTACGGCAGCAATGGCCCCTTTTATAGGCAAGCTGCTGATCAAATAACCAATAAGAAACGGGAAGCATTAGTTCCCTTAACCAATGAAAGAGGCCCGCTAATAGCCAATCAGATTCTCCTGAATGGACCAATCAGATGTTGCTATTATCGGCCAATCAGAAGTTCAGGGCCAGAACCCTGCACTTTTCTAAAGGTTTTAATAATCATTATTTAAGTACTTTTATTAATTCACAACACCCCTTACCCCCGGGTTCCATTTAAGGGGTGCGGTGATGTAATCTTTGAGGTAGGCAGGTTGTTTAGATTGTCTGTTAGATTTTCACTGTCCCCCCAGTACTTTTTTTTAATCTTGTTTGGGCGGGACGTTTTCTGGCGAGTAGGGTGCCTCCGGTCCTTCATTTAAAAACTCAGTGCCGCTAATGTCCTCGTTGTCCTCTAGCCTTTGTGGGCTTGCTTCTGATGAGGTGTCTCTTTGAGGCAAGTCCACCACCCTCTCTGATCCTTCCGAATGCTCACTTCTTCCACTTATGCTTTCTGCCGTTTCAAACTCGGTCTCCTCAGCATCTCCTCCCCCCTCAGTTTGGAAGTTACCGGAATCGCAGAAATGAGGTTGCAGCCTTGAACGCAGCTGATCAATATAGCGCTTCCATATTCTTCCGTCACGACTTTTTACTCGATACGACCTGGGTCCTTTGACTTGGATTACAGTTGCCTCGACCCACAAAGGATCGCCAGAAAAGTTTCTAGTGAAGACTAAGTCGCTTATCTAGAATTCGCGGCATTTACCACTGGATCCGTGTGGTTTTTCTGGTTCGTACAATGGTTGTACTCAGTCAAGCTAGGAGCGGAGTTTTCATCCCATTAACAATTCTGCTGGAGTCTTGTTGATGACGCTGTGCGGAGTGATGTGTTGAAAAAAGAGTATCCGGTTAATCTTATCTTCGATATCGCCATAGTCCATTTTATGTAGGGTCTTTTTGACGAATTGTACCATGCGCTTGGCTCTTCCATTGGCCGCAGGGTGTGCCGGCGAAGTTAGTGCATGGTGAATGCCACGGTCCACCAAATACTGTTCAAAAGAAAGCGCAGTAAACTGGGGGCCATTGTCGGATACCAGAACGTCTGGCAGTCCATGGGTTGCGAATAATCTGTCCAATTTCCTGATGATGGATTCGGTTGTGGTACTTTTCATTTCATGGATTTCAAGCCAGTTTGAGTAGTCATCCACCATTACTAGGCATGTGTGTCCTTTAGTAGGTCCCACAAAGTCAATATGAATACGGGACCATGGTCCCCTGGGTGTTTCCCACTCTGTTGGGGTTGCTTTCTGTGGGGCATTGCTAACTTCCTGGCATTTGCAACAAGTCTTTACCCAGGCCTCGATTTGCTTGTCGATACCCGGCCACGACACGTAGCTTCGTGTGAGCACCTTCATGCGCACGATGCCAGGGTGGCCTTCATGCAAGGTTTTCAATACCGCTCGTTGCAGCCGCTGAGACGAAGACTCTATCCCCCTAAATTATGCAGCCTTTCTGGGAAAACGATTCCGTCTGTCAATTCTTGAAAGGACTGAAGTTGTCAGGGATTTGATCCAATGGCCATCCTCACTCAACCCAGCTAAGAACTCGCGCCAAAACGGGATCGCGTTTGGTTTCAATCGCGGTATCTCGAGCTGTCAGTGGTGGTGATTGAAGTGTCTCAATCTGGAGCATTGCGATGGTTGGAGCTGGGTCGTCAATGGTTTCCGGAAGTGGTGCACGGCTTAGTGCATCAGTGTGGGGGATGGCTTTCCCCGGGCGGTGTTGTAGCTTATAATTATATGCAGCCAAGAATTCCGACCAGCGAGTCATTCTGGGAGATAATATATAAGGGGTTGGCTTGTCCCCCGCTATAATCCCCAGCAAAGGTTTATGGTCAGTAACTATAGTAAAAACTCACCCATAAATATATTCATTAAACCGTTTAACAGCAGAAATGACAGCAAGAGCCTCTTTATTGATTTGACTATATTTACGTTCAACTTTTGATAGCGTTTTTGAAAAGTAGGCAATAGGGGCTTCACTACCGTTTGGTAACACATGGCTCAAAATGGCACCCACTCCGAATGGTGATGCATCACATGTAATTGTTAAGGGCAAAGTCTCATTATACTGCATCAAAACAGCGTCTGAAGTCAATAAGTTTTTTCCTTGTCAGAACGCGTGTTCCTCTCGGTGTCCCCAGACCCAGGTTGCCTTTTGGTCCAACAGACGAGGTAGGGGCTCGGCTACAGTCACTTTGTGGGGCAGGAACACGTTGTAAAAATTGATAAGGCCCAGGAAAGCTTGGAGGTCAGTCTTATTTCTGGGCCTTGGGGCCTTTTTGATTGCCCTTAGCTTGCTATCGATGGGGTGAATGCCTTGTTTATCGATTAAGTACACCAAAAATTCTACTTTATCCATACACAGTTGACACTTATTTTTTTTTTTTACTTTAAGGCCAGAGTCTTTAAATTTCTGGAGAACTAACCTCAGGCGCTCCCTTAGTATTTCTCTAGTTGGAGCAGCAATTAAAACGTCAATAAAATAAGGTACAACCCCTTTTATACCCTGTAGTAGTCTCTCCATCAAGCTCTGAAAAATTCCTGGGGCCACGCTAACTCCGAATTGGAGTCGGTTGCACCTAAATGCACCTCGGTGCATAACAATCATTTGTGCCTCTGCCGTTTTTTTATCTACAGGCAGTTGTTGGTGTGCCTGTGCTAAATCCAATTTACCGAAGACTTTTCTGCCACCCAGGGAATGGAGAAGGTGTTTTACCACCGGTACCGGGTAAGCATTCTGCTGAAGGGCATGATTCAGGGTGGCTCGGTAGTCCCCACAAATTCTTAACGATCCATCCGGCTAGATGGGTGTTACAATTGGGGTTTCCCAGGGAGCGTGGTCAGTTGGTTCTAATACACCCTGGGCTTTTAATTTATTAAGCTGCTCGTCAATCTTTGGTTTAAGGGCAAATGGAACTCGACGAGGCTTAAGGAGGATGGGAGCTACTTCGGGGTTAAGGTTAAATGATATCAGGGTCCCCTTGTACTCACCTAATTTATCTGTAAAGACGTCCTGGAACTCCCGGACGATGACCTCTTCCCAGTTGTCGCTGTTGGTTCGGTGAATGCCAGCTACTTCAATTCCAAGTGGGGCAAACCATTGGAGGCCTAACAAACTAGGCCGATCCCTGTCGACTACGGTTAGTGGTAGGGATGCAGTACGATTTTTAAATGAGACATGGACTTTGCTGGATCCAACAACTGGAATTCGATTTCCCTGATAGTCCTTAATTATGATTCTTTGGAATCTGAGGTCTTGACGCTGAATGGTGGGAATTAATTGTTTAAGGGTCTTCCAGGAAACCATCAAGAGGGACGATCCTGAATCGACTTCCATCATGCAGGGCTGGTTTTTGATGGCGACTTTCACCCGGATCTTCTTGGCGTGATGATGAGGCATGACCAATTGTAATGGTTTGGTGTGCCTCTTCTCGTTTCGTTGACTGGGCTGGTGGTTTGTTTCTGTAGGAGTGGTTGTTCCATTGGTGGGTTAAGTATTCCCAATTCACAGGATGACTTCCTGTGTGCTGGCGGTAGTTGGTCCCCCTCTGAGGTGGGTTGGATCCTTGCTTGCTTCTACAGACTCTTCCGATGTGACCTCTTTTCCCACACACATGCCAGAGCGCGTTGAGGAATTTACAGTCTGATCGTGGGTGGTTTGCCCCACAACCAGCGCATTGGTACTGCACTCTCTGGTTACGTTGATGGTGTTGGTCTCGTTCAGACCGGAGCCGGTTGACCTCTTCTTCATCACTTTCTGATGATGATTCGAGGTCCTCGTGGCTGTCGTTGCCTGTCCTTCCAGGTGAGGTGAGGTGAGATTTCGCTGGCGAATTGGCGGAGTGGGGCGTGGGTGCAGCGCATTCGTGCAGCTGACTTCCTGGTTGCTTCTGCTGCAGTAGCATCAGCGATGGCATCTGCAAGGCTAATGTCGCCTTTCACCATCAGCTTACTTTGTGTAGCTAGTGCATCTAATCCCAGAACTATTCGGTCGCTCAGGGCTTCTTTGAGGTCGGCGAACCCGCAGAGGCCTCCCAAATTCCGGAGATCCGCAATGAAATCTGCAACGCTTTCTCCCTTCCGCTGGTCTCTCTGATAAAATTCATGTCTTCGAACAAGCATTGGTATGGTTGGTGTATAGTGGGCCCGTAGAAGGGGCTCGAGGACGTCCCAGTCCATGGACTTCACCTCAGCCAGTTTGGCTAGTGCCTTGGCCATCTAAAACACGGTCGGCCCACAGTGAGTTCGGAATACCGCTTGCTTCTTTCCGGTAGTGGCATCCTTCAAGTTGTTGGTCTCCAGAAACATCTGAAATCGGTCCATGTATGAGTCCCAGTCTTCTTGTGCCGGGTCGAATGGAGCGGGTGGTATGACGCTGCTAGACATGGTTCAGCCGTTGGTGCATCTTCAGCCACGTGCTCTGTTTAGCGCTCTGTAGTGCTCTGTCAGCTCTGACATCTCCAAATCCCATCCTCATCGCCAGTGTTAAGTTTTGCACATGGGCGCAAGAAATAGAGACGAGACGATGAGCAGTGAACTTCAACTCTTTATTTAACATTGTGGAACAGAGCAAAAACTATGGCAGCAATGGCCCCTTTTATAGGCAAGCTGCTGATCAAATAACCAATAAAAAATGGGAAGCATTAGTTCCCTTAACCAATGAAAGAGGCCCGCTAATAGCCAATCAGATTCTCCTGAACGGACTAATCAGATGTCGCTATTATTGGCCAATCAGAAGTGCAGGGCCAGAACCCTGCACTTTTCTAAAGGTTTTAATAATCTTTATTTAAGCACTTTTATTAATTCACAACACATAGTATATAAAAAGATTGAATCTTAAGCTGGAATTCCATGAAGGAAATGCAGGAAACTGACTCATTGCTACAACTGGCCCTCAGTTGTTAATATCCACCAAAACTGCAAAAAAATGTTCCCATCTTTATCATAACAAAGTTAGAATTTAAGCAGAAAACTTCTGCCAACAAACAGCTGTTCTACCACTAGGGTAGGCTCAAGCCTTTAATATTGCCCCTGGTGATAGTCTAACACTCAGGTGATTTGCATAATTACAGTCTAGTTTTATCCATTCCTCAAGATGTAATTTATATTCCTCACAAATATATATTCATGCCCCCCAAAAACATAGTGACACCGGCTGGTTCACAAGTTCTGTGTTTCTTTTGAACTGAAAATATTATGTATTTATCGCATGGCACATTCACATCCCATCATGATAAAAATAACC
The DNA here is from genome assembly GCA_033807585.1 of Hydrophis major. Classification (NCBI taxonomy): domain Eukaryota; kingdom Metazoa; phylum Chordata; class Lepidosauria; order Squamata; family Elapidae; genus Hydrophis; species Hydrophis major. The sequence goes on along the minus strand of CM066332.1, from coordinate 10,488,298 downwards.
CACACAAGATAAAAATACAAAATTGGAAACAAACTGAACAGGGAATAGGAAAAAAAAAGTAAGGCATACTGAAATGCCAATGGGTTAGTATGAGGCAATTTGATTCCTTACTAGCAGAAATTTATCAGTGAAACGATGTTAATTTTGAGCTTTTACTGTAGGGCAGAGAAATCAATGATGTTTCAAATTCTTCTTTTTTTTAACCCCTGTTTATTTCAAAATGTTAGCCTGCACTAATAAGAGAACAATTAGACACAAGACCAGTTTTTCCTGAATGCCATCACCCTGTTAAACAAATAATTCCCACAACACTGTCCAACTATTGACTAAGTCTGCATTACTATCACTATTAATTTTCTCATCACACCTATCACCCATCCCCTCCCACTTGACTGTTTCCTAGTATGATTTGATTGCCTATTTGTACCCTATGACTACATTAAGTGCTGTACCTTATGATTCTTGATGAATCTTTTTTTTTTTTTTTTTTGTACACTGAGAGCATTTGCAACAAGACAAATTCCTTGTGTGTGTAATCACACTCGGTCAATGAAAAAAATCATTCATTCATTCATTCATTCATTTATTTGAAGGTCAGGTATTTGGGGAAAATAATGTTTCTTCTGGCTGCCACAGTTAATGAGGCCTTCTCATTTGGAATCATTGACTGTTGGTACATCACACAAATCAAATGAATCATTTCCTTCCTACAAAATGAAGGCAACCGGTCTCTGTAGATCAGGGGTGTCAAACTCAATTTCATTAAGGGCCGCATCAGAGTTGTGGTTGACCTTGGGAGACTGAGTTGTGTTTGACCATGGGCATGGCTGTGGTAGGCGTGGCCAGGATGGACATGGCCAGCTCAACATCCTGCAGCCCTCTGTCAGCAAAACAGAGTGTCAGGATTCCGGCATTTACCCCAATTAAATCATCAGTCTCAAGTCAAACTTCCAAAACTTCAAAGGGTTTATTGGGAATTAATATGTCTGGCACTGCCTGGATGCAGCTGACTCTGAAAAAAATCATTCACATTGTCACCCTTGACCCTGGTTTTCCACCACCCCCTGAGTGTATCATAGTTCATATTCTCCAATGGGACACATCCATCGCCAAGAGTCATCCATCATGCTCTCCAGTTAGATTTTTGCACAGCAGAAACTTCAGTCACCTAATTACTATCTCTGAAAAACTATGTATGGAATGCACTTTTGATTTCCAAGCTGCCGCATTGCTCTTTCAAATGCCTTTCCCATACCTCCCTTTCTGTTGGCAACTCTAAAATGATCATAAAAATATCTTATGTGTTGACACAGAGGCTGGGAGGGCTGCAGGTGGCCCTCCCGAGCTCTGTTTTTGCTGGCAGAAGGCTGTACAAGGCCGTCACAGCCAAAAACAGAACTCAGGAGGGGACTGTGCAGCCCCCCCAGAGCTCTGTTTTTGCTGGCAGAGGCACTACGGGCTGGTCCTTCGCTGTTTCCAGAGCAGTCTCGTGGGCTAGACCTAAGCACCCTGCAGGCCGCAACTGGCCTGCAGGCCTTGAGTTTGACACCCTTGCTGTAGATCTTCTTCCATGCCTGGTGAATCATGGCCAACTTTTGGAGACTTCTCCACTTCTTGGTCATTTGGATGATTACAACACTGATGGAAGAGCTTGAATCCACTTCTTTTTAGAGCATAGGTACTCCTTGCCTTACAATACTTCATTTTGTGACAGTTCAAAGTTACCATGGCACTGAAAAAAAAAATGATATTGCAGCATCCCCATGGTTACGTGATCCACATTCAGATGCTTGGCAATTGACTCATGATGGTTTCAGTGTTCCCGGGGACGTCTTTTGCAACCTTCTGACAAGCCAAATCAATGGGGAAGCCAGATTCACTCAACAACCATGTTACTAACTGAACAACTGCAGTGATTCACTTTGCAACTGTGCCAAGAAAGGTCATAAAATGGGGGCTAAACTCAACAGTGGTCTCACTTAGCAACAGAAATATTGGGTTCAATTGAGGTTGGAAGTCAAGGACTACCTTTGGATGCCTGGGTGTGCTATGGAAAGTGACGAGGAGAAGACTTTCAAAAGTGGGGAGAGAATCAGTCATTCAAGTTAGTAGTTTTTATCAGCAGCCACACATCTGAACAAAGACAACCATTTGGGATGAGGAGGAAGAAATCCCATTTATCAACATTTGAATTTGGTGGTTTATTTGCTGGATCTCTCTGGACAAACAGATCCTACTGCTGCCAGATGCAACATTTCTGTTTTGATAAGCTGAGCTAACAAAGACTCCCACTTTTCAATTATCTACAGATCCAAGTTGGGAATTTGGCCCCTCCTTTCTTAAAATTAGCTTGATAAAGTTTGAAAAATCACATATCCAAATATAGTCCAAGAGTACATTCATTAACGTCATAATCAGATTAGGCACAGGGAATTTATTTTCATCCAATATGAAGCAGCAAGCATTTTTTCTCTATCCTTGTCAGCTGTCCATTTGCATCGTGCTTTTTTCCTAGCCTTGAAACCTGAAAGTAGATTCATCTGAACCTCAAAAAAAGGAGGAGGAGGAAAAGGAAGGATGGAAGGAAGGAAGGAAGGAAGGAAGGAAGGAAGGAAGGAAGGAAGGAAGGAAGGAAAAGAAGAAGAGGAGGAGGAGCAGGAGGAGGAGGAGCAGGAGGAGGAGCAGGAGGAGGAAGGATGGCAGGAAGGAAGGAAAGAAGGAAGAAAGGAAGAAGAAGAAGAAGATGAGGAGGAGGAGCAGGAGGAGGAAGGATGGCAGGAAGGAAGGAAGGAAGGAAGGAAGGAAGGAAGGAAGGAAGGAAGGAAGGAAGAAGAAGAAGAAGAAGAAGAAGAAGAAGAAGAAGAAGAAGAAGAAGAAGAAGAAGAAGAAGAAGAGGAGGAGCAGGAGGAGGAGCAAGAGGAGGAGCAGGAGGGGGAGCGGGAGGAGGGAGAAGGAGAGGAAGAAGAAAAAGAAGAAATAAGTATAAGTAGTCCTTGACGAGCAACAGTTAACTTAATGACCATTTGAAATTTTAACAGCTGTGAAAAAAGTGACAATTGTTTATGCTTACAACTATTGCACCATCTCCATGGTGCTGTGATCAAAGTAACTTGTCTACAGGCATGTATTTATGATGGTTGCAGTACCCCAGGATCATGTGACCTGGAATGGGACGACTTGCCATAGCTAAATCGCTATGGCTAACTCGCCATGCTTAACTCACCATGGCCAACTCAACACAGGACAACTCAATATGGCCAACTTGTCATGGGACAACTTGCTACAGGACAATTCAATGAACCAATGTAATTATTTAACATAAATTTAAAATATTTTCATTTTTGTCATTCATGTTTCATTTTGTCCCTCCTTTGGCATCCTTTCTTTAATGATTGCATTCTACTATTTCTTTGATATAATTCTGGTGTAATTCTGTCCTATGGTGAGTTGGCCATGACAAGTTGGCTGTGGCAAGCTGTCATAGACCCCATGTGATCAACTTCTTTGACCTTTCAACAAGCAAAGTCAATGGGATAGCCAGAGTCACCTAACAATTGCATTTACTAATTAATAACTGCGATGATTCACTTAAACAACAGTGGCAAGAAAGATTGTAAAACGGGGGAAACCTCATATAACAACTGATTTAGCAACAAAAATTTGGGACTCAGTTACTGTTATAACTAGAGGACTACCTATATTCACAGAAAGGCACACTAAGCATCTACTCTGAAGGTACTTTCAAGAAGTGCTATTTTTCTTGTAGTCTTGAGTCCATAGAATAGAATTTCATTCTCTCTCAGAATATTCCATGCATCTTATTATGTGTAATTCACTTTTTAAAATCTCACTGCAGCACTTAAACATTCTCCCTCTCAAATCTCTTTCCCAGTTTGTAGAATACTTTCATACAGACATGTATTTGTATGTTCACATTCCTTCTCATAGATAATATGACCTCATATAGTCTTTCATTCAGACAATCCTATGTACATATTCTTTTACCCACATATCCTTTACTCATTCTCTTAGCATCAATTCCTGCCTGTAAATACTGTGTTTCTCACATAAGGCCGGGCCTTATTTTTTTTTTGACCCCCGAAAAAACGGCTAGGATGTCTTTTGGGGGGAGACTTAATTCCCCCCCCCCACTTGCATCCTCAGGTGGGTGGGCGGGCGGCAACAGCTTGGATATTCGGGAGACCTTCGGGTTTGGGCCACTGTTGATTTCCCTTCTCCCTTGCTGCCGTGGTGTTTGGTGCAGCCACATGGGGCCAGTCAGGACTCCTCCTTGCAACTGGAGCCCTGAGGAGACACTTGGCTTCAGGCGTTGCTGTCTTCCCTTTGCTTTTGAAGGTGAAGCGAATTATTTTACAAAGCCTCCCCTGCCCGAGAGGGCAGCCCAACCCCACGTGGGGAGGCTAATTTCCCAGGGCCTCTTCCGTTCCTCCCCGAACTCCCTACACTGCCCGCCTCTGATGCACTGGTCCCTTCAGCCCACTGAGCTTTTCCACCTCAAAGAAAGGCCAGGCGGGCAGCTGCGGAGGAGCAGCAGCGGGTCCGAGCCGCTCGCAGCGGAAACAGCCACTACCCTTAGCCCGACGCGGGGAGAACGAGCAAGGTTAGCACCCGCCAGCCCATCCTTCCCACCTCCGTGGCTCGGTTTCCCCTACTGGTGGGTCCTCCTTTTGTGCGGAGAGCTGCGGGGGAAGGCGCTCACCCGAGAGGATCTCTCCCTCTCTCTCCCCGCGAGGTCAACGTCTGCGCTGTGGAGGACAGGGCTGCAGCCAGTTCCTCCTGCTTGCTGAGAGGTGAGGAAGCTGTGGCTCGCCAAGTGAGATTTGGGAACGAGGGGAAGGAGGAGGCATGCACACACACTTTCCCAGCTCTGCCCAGCCCTCGTGGCCCTGGCGGGCAGCGAGCACCACCCCGCCGGACCCTCCACTCATCCTGACAGGGCCATGCCAGAGTCGTAAAGCCTGGGCAGAGCTGAGAAAGTGAGCCGTGGGTGTGTGCGTGCCTTCTCCTACTCCTCGTTCCCAGATCTCGCCGGGCGAGCCGCGGCTTCCTCGCCTCTCAGCAAGCAGGAGGAACCAGCTTCAGCCCTCTCCTCTGCAGTGCAGACATTGACCTTGAGGGGAGAGAGAGGGAGATATCCTCTCGGGTGAGCGACTTCCCCCGCAGCCCTCCACACGAAAGGAGGACCCGCTGGTAGGGGAAACCGAGCCGCGGAGGTGGGAAGGATGGGCTGGCGGGCGCTAACCTCGCTTATTCTCCCCGCGTCAAGCTAAGGGTGGTGGCTTTTTCCATTGTGAGAAGCTCAGACCCACTGCTGCCTTTGAGGTGGAAAGGCTCACTGGGCTGAAGAGACCAGCGCGTCAGAGGCGCGCAGTATAGGGAGTTCGGGGAAGAACTGAAGAGGCCCTGGGAAATTAGCCTCCCCACGTGGGGTTGGGCTGCCCTCTCGGGCAGGGGAGGCTTTGTAAAATAATTCGCTTTACCTTCGAAAGCAAAGAGAAGACGGCAGTGCCTGAAGCCAAGTGTCTCCTCGGGGCTCCGGTTGCAAGGAGGAGCCCTGACTAGCCACGCATGGCTGCGCCAAATGCTGCAGAGTTGCTCTAAATGCTGCGGCAGTGAGGGAGAAGGGGCAGCAAGGGAGAAGGGAAAGCAACGGTGGAAGGTCTCCCGATATGAAGTGCCCCACCAACGCAGGCAGCACCATATCCGGGCATGCAACAAAAGTACTTCCTAATGGCAAGCCCCCCCCCGCTTCCCCCCCATTTCACATGTTTAATATGGGGGTTAATTCAGGGGGAGGGGCTTAATTTGATTTTATGCCAATAAAACATGGTGGGGCTTCCTATTGGTGGAGGCCGTATTGTTGGAGAAACACGGTACTGTTTCTCCAAGAAGCAACAGAGTCCATAAGAAGTTGGGCAGCCTCTACATTAGGATGAATAAATTTGGATGGATTAGAAAAAAAAATCCTTCCCTTTGTATCAAGATAGATGATAGATGGTAGATAGATAGATAGATAGATAGATAGATAGATAGATAGATAGATAGATAGATAGATAGATAGATAAACATTATGTACATACACACATTTGACAAAACAAGACTTAAAAAGAAGTAATTTATGGCCTGTTTAAAATCAAGTCTTATGGACCGCAGAATCATGCTATTTTCTCAGCAAAATGTGGAAAGTGTTTACAGCTGTCTTCTGAAATATTTTCAGGTTCTTGTCTAGCCTGATTCCTTAAGATTTCTTAATGTGTTTTATCCAAGAATAACCAGCTTTGGTTTTTGAGATCAGCCAAGATCAGTAACTGGCAACCACTTTGCTTGAATACAAAAATAATTCTTAGTTGTGTATGGAGCTATGATTTAAAAAAAACCCCCAGAGATTGGGGGGGGGGGAGCACTATTTTTCTCTAAGTGATAAATTACATACATGGGAAGCTATGAGCAATCATGTATATACAGAATCAAATAGAATAACAGAGTTGAACAGGATCTTGGAGGTCTTCTAATCCAAACCCCATGTTTATTTCTCTATCTGAGTATCTATAAAAATCTGTAGCTCTCTATACTGTAGTACTGCTTTCCAACAAGTCCAAGTTTTAACACTCACTGCTTAAAATTTCATGTAGTCATAAAAGTTTAATATTGTTCTGTTAGTGGTGATTCATAACCTTTAAGAAATTAACACATCCCACCATGAGCAAGAAAGGGGCAAATTTAAAAAAGAAGAAGAAGGCAGGTGAGATGATCTAAATCATCAAGAACATGAATGCCACCTTGATGTGGGCCCAAGGCTGATGGCTGTTAATTCATATGCTAGTTATCTTTACATCCGTTTTTCCCCAAAATACAAAGTTCTCCAGGAAAAAGAAAATCATCAAGAGCTACAGGTATGAAATTAATTCTCATTTGAGAATTAATCTCACTAAATGCACTATAACTTACTTCCAAGTAGACATGGATGGATTAGAGTTAAATGTTACAAGAATGGTTACCAAGAGCTTTTTTGGAACAGGAGATCTATCAATAGCATAATTTGAAAATCATGGATCACATTTCATTAGAAATAAGGAAATGTCTCCTTCAGGACATCTGGAAATTTCATCAACAAGGTTCATATAGTTTACTTGGCATTAGTATAGAAGTATATTATCTTCTTATGAGATTTATTTTTTTTTTCTTTTTCCTCAACATTCCTTTTATTTTTAACTTTTGACATTACCCGGAGGTTCCCATGTGCGTACTCACCAGGCTTGTTTCAAATGCAATAAATCAGGGACCAAAGCAATTCAAATAAATACAGGTTTATTGCATGCTAACATTCCGAGTGGCAGGAGGTTGTGGTTCCAATCCTAGGTAGAGGCAGATATTTCTCTCCCTAGGTGCAATGAGAATATATCTCCTGTGAACTCTGCATTGGTGACAGGAAAGGCATCCGGCCAATAAACATTCAGCTCCATTCAGTTGCCCTGACTCCATCCCAATGCAAGGGATTATGGGGTCATTAAAAGACAAAATAAATAAACAAATTACATGTTAACATTCTCTAAAAGAATCTGAACTACAAATAGCCAAGGCAAATTGGCAGTAAATAAGGGTCAACGGAATTCAATGGAGGCTGGACTTCAATCCCTTGTGGGCATAAAGGGATTCAGGACTGATCCCTCCCTTGGGCTCCACCTAGTCATCTCCTACATCCTTTTGCTTGTTGACCTTCCTAGTTCAGCCTCTTTCAATTATATTACATCCTGCTATTTGTAAACCAGAACCTAAAATATATGTTAGGTTCTTCTTCACCTTTACTTCAAAATATGTGAATGTCTGAATGCAATGAGATTTACTTCTAAATACATAAGGTAAAGGCTCCCCTTGCACAAACGTGCTAGTCATTTCCAGCTCTAGGGGATGATGCTCATCTCTGTTACAAAGCCAAAGAGCCAGCACTGTCCGAAGATGTCTCCTTGGTCATATGGCCGGCATGACTAAATGCTGAAGGCACTCGGAACACTGTGACCTTCCCACCAATGTGGTCCCTATTTTTCTACTTGTATTTTTACATGATTTTGAACTGCTATGTTGGCAGAAGCTGGGATAAGTAATGGGAGCTCACTCCATTATGCAGTGCTAGGGATTTGAACCGCCAAACTGCCGACCTTTCTGATCAACAAGCTCAAGATCTTAGCCACTGAACCACCACGTAAATACATAAATACACACAAATACATGTTTGGAGCTTCAGTAGAGCCCCAAAAATGTTCTTTCAAGAGGCAACTGGAGTTTCTGGTTTTTCTTTGAAGACATTTCACTTCTCATTCAAGAAGCTTCTTCAGCTCCTCTTTAGTGAAAAGTCTTCAAAGAAAAACCAGACTGTCCAACTGCCTCTTGAAAAAGCACTTTTGAAGCAACCATGACCTGGACGACTGAGAATCTCCATAAACAGCCTCAATAGTAGAAATCAGCTAATAATCCAATCTGTTTTTCAAGGAAATTCTAACATTTGCAAGGAGTTTGAGATCTGAAAAAAATATGATGATGACAGAAAGAGACTTTTGAGCACTTAGTTTCCAAAAGTTTAGGATGAATGGTTTTATATTCTACCATTTTTCACTTTCTAATTAGGTTTCAAATTATTTTTGTGACAGATTCTTCAGTTTTAATATATCTTGGATGTCCCCAGAAAATATGGTTCTTTCGCTGCTGCAAATAGTTGCATGTATTAGAAATGAACCATATAGAGGAGATTTTAAAATAAAATAACATAAAATAAACATTTTCCAATGTTCACATGGAATGAAAAAAGTTGGCATTTTAAAATAAATAAATAAATTTATTCAATCCTCACTTTTGAAAATATTTCATGTTAAAACACTATTCCTCAAAATTCTTCAATCATCTTCTCCCAACTTTGACAGCAAGTAGATTACACGTTCACTGGCAACAGCCATGAAGATAATACTGATGAATGACTATATTGTTGTTGAATCTCAAATAGACTTTAAAAAGTCTCCTTCATATGCATCAAGTCTCCGTGGCATCAATATATAAAAATGATTTCCTACCATCTTCTTCTGAGATGAAGATGGAGGGATACATAATGTTTATTTTAGTCCAAGACAAGAGATGTAAAAACAAAACATGACAAACACAGCACCAAACAACAAAAATAGTTTCAGAAAATTATTAGCATTGAAAATACTAACGTTGGACTTCAATCTGTGAATCAGCCATTGTACCACTTGAAATGCTACTTGTTTTCTGGTAAGCATGGTTCCAGAAGGAAATGTGAATAACCCATAACGAATTGAGTATGTCCAGTTTAATGAAAAGAAGGACTAGGGGTGACATGATAGCAGTGTTCCGAATTCTCATGGGCTGCCACAAAGAAAAGGGAGAGAAGTTATTCTGCAAAGCATCTGAAAGCAGGACAAGAAGCAGTAGGTGGAAACTAATCAAAGAGAGAAGCAACCTAGAACTAAGGACAAATTTTCTGGCAGTTCGAACAATTAATCAATTAAACTTGCCTCCAAGAGTTGTGAATGCTCCATCATTGGAAATTTTTTAAAAGATGTTGGATAATCATTTGTCTGAAGTGGTGTAGGGTTTCCTGCCTGGACAGGGGGTTGGACTAGAAGACCTCCAAGGTCCCTTCCAACTCTGTCATCCTATTCTATTCTAATATCTGGAATTGAATCGCTTGAACTGGCCTTGATCTACCCAGACATAAAAATTATGTTAGCAAATGATGTGATTTCTCATAAAATAAATAATACAATGTCACGTGCACACTAATTAAAGCCAGAAACACCAGAGGCATAGCCATTCTGAATTGGAAGCATCTACATACTGGGTTTGGGGAAAAAAGAAAAAAAAGACCATTTTCCAGGCTAAGAAAATACATAGTAGTAACCTGAAGAAAGTCACTGGAAATGTAATAAAATAGGTTAGAGGTACTAGAATATAGAATAATAGGGTTGAAAGGGATCCTGGGGATATAACAGGATAACAGAATTGGAAGGAACCTTGGAACTTTTCTAGTCCAACACCTTGCTCAAGCAGGAGATTCTGTGCATAGTTAAACTGTCAACTAAAAAGATACCCCTTTGGTCTTTTTGGCTGCCAGCAGAAAGGGAAATCAGTGCATTCCTCAAGTGCCTCAGATGATCACCTGGGCAGCCCAAATTTGTGGGGGTGCAAGAATATTACTGGAGAGCATGATTGATGACTCTTGGCTATGGATGTGTCCCATTGGAGATTATACATCCAGGGGATGGGGGAAGACCAGGGACAAGGGGAAAATGAATGATGTATTTAGTGTCGGCTAATACCAACATGGCCACTTCTCATAAATCATTATTATTTTTTGTCTCTGAGAGATGCAGCTGGAGATATATGATTTGAATAGGGGTGGATTTGTTGGAACCCTGACACATAGGATTATCTCTTCTGTTCCATTTCTTAGTGAACTAATGGAGTATGGCAGAATATTCATCCTTTGCTTTTGCTTGACCATCATTTATCTGGCATTCAAAGTATATGTGTATGAAACAGGAGCAGTAGGAAATGAATCCAACAGTGAGTTTAGGGAATGAACTTAGAAATTTTCATTTTTCCAAAGCTGCCAAGGATCAGCACACTGGAAAATAAAGAGTTGCCACTTCAGAGCTTGAAAACAAGCAGCTGTACAACATGAGTATATCTATAATGTATATTTTCATCCCTGCTCTCCAAGCGTGTTCAGATCAGGATTCCTTAAAAGCTAACAAAACACCCTCCTTCTTTGTGTGTCTGCAGATGTATCTAGAGGTGCTTTCAGACAAAATTCAATGACCTCTCTGGGGTCATGTTTTTTGCTTGGACCTAAGCACAGTAGAAACATCCCCTGGCACCACGTTTCTTTTCTCCTGCTGTTGAAGAGAACAACATAAGAGAAACAGAGCTGTTGCTCATCAGATAAACACAAAGCCTGTAAAAAAATTCCGCAACAGCAGGAGGGTTTCTGAATCTTTTGATCTCATCTCCAAGGGAGAGGCAGAAGATTGCAAGCTCACAACAAGAGATGCTTCTAGGTGTGATGTTGATTAACCTAAATTTAACCTGAATTATCTGCTTTCAAAGCCTTCAAGTGCCATCTCAAAATTGAACTGTAATACATATGTACATTGGTTATATGGAAATATTTAACAGTATCTGCCTGATGATTGATATTATCGAGAATCAGATATTTTAATATTGTTTGCTATTTGCTAGAAAGGCCCTTGATATCATCTAGACTGCATGAAGGGCATTCTAAGAAGATATGAGTTTCCATTATTTTTGTTTCATTAGACTACAAGTTGATACTTGCATCCCATTAGTAGAACTGTTACACATTGATTTGTCTCTCTACCTAATAAATTACTTTGGGGCACTCTAAATCTGCTATTCTGCTCTTCAACCACTGGCTTTTTCTATTATTCCTCTATGGTGCAGTGGAAGAGCTGCAAGAAATGCTATTTGCCTGCAAGCAAAAACTGTTGGGACCACAAAATAGGCAAAGTTAACTTAAGAAAACATATATGTATATATGTATATATGTATATATGTATGTATGTATGTATGTATGTATGTATGTATGTATATGTATATGTATATGTATATGTATATGTATATGTATATGTATATGTATATGTATATGTATATGTATATGTATATGTATATGTATATGTATGTGATACATCTGCTACAGTATGGGATACATCTGCTGAATATAATTCCACATTGGTGACAGGAAGGGCATCCGGCCAGTAAATACTTAGATCCATTTAGTTGCCCAGACTCCACCCCACAAGGGATTATGGGGTCGTTAAAAGATGGTGATAATGATGCAATTTAAATATATTGAAATGGATAGATACAAGTACGTAAAATTCAATGGTTAAAACTCCAAATAAGTCTATGGAGTATGATTAATGCAATTAAAATGAAAATTACATTGAGTGGATGCATGTTTTAGGAGGAATTCCAAAGATAATTCCTATTAGACTTTTTACCAAAAAGGATCTGGCCTTGAGAATGAAGAAAATATGAGATAGAAACTAAATATTATCTTAACATGATTTTGTTTGATATAAATTTGGTATAATTCCAGTAATCTCTTGAATTTTATAATTTGCAAAAAGATGCTGCATTTCAGACGCATTTGTGAAGAGTTTCTCTGCTGAGATTAGCATGAGAAAAGTTTTACTTTCCCTCTAAACAGCAATGTCAGGACATGAATTATTCAAGGCTATTCAAAGTCCTAATCACTAGACTATCCTGGTAATTACTAAATCTGGCTGATTGCTCATTAGGAATCTGATTTCTTTTGTTCTCCCTCTAACCCCAACTTGGAATAAGGGGAGAAACCTCATGATGAAGCTAGTCCAGCAGCAAATCGTGATAACCAAGCTAGACACAAAGAACTTTCAAAGCCAGACGTTATCCTAATTTCTAAGTAAATAATGATGAGAGCAAGAAAACCTTAAGAGGAAACAGTGAGAGGAAAAGAAGACAAAGATCTCCCACCCTCTGTTTTGAGCCTGGAGAAGCTATCCAGAGGTGGTATTCATCAGGTTCTGACCAGTTCTGGAGAACTAGTAGTGGACATTTTTCTGACTGGCCCCTCACCCATCTATTCTCTGCCTCCAAAGTCCCAGCTGATTGTCTGGGTCTTCTTTTGTTGCCCTGCATAGGAGAACAGAGCTGGAAAGCAGGTTAGTAGGGTGTGGAAGGAATGGAGATTTTACTGTATCCTTCCTCTTCCACGCCCAATAAGCCACGCCCAACAAACCATGGTAAATTTGAATTCCACCACTGGAGCTAACCATATCTAACAGGAGCTTAGTGGAAAATATGAATCATAGAGAAGGAGGTGAATGGCTCATCAGCGAGATGAATTCAAGTACTTTGAAGGTCCATCAACTTTAACTTAACTAAAGTTAAGATTGGCCACTCGGTGACAAGGGCCATGGTAATACAGTGGTTAGAATGCAGTATTGCAGGTTAATCTGCCCAGTGCCTTGAGTTCAATCCTGACAGGCTCAAACTAACTCAGTCTTCCATCTTTCTGAAGTCTTGTAAAATAAGTATCCAGATTATTTTACAGCCCTCTCTAAGTAATTTACAGAATCTTTAAGAGATGTGGTGGCACGGTGATTAGAATTCAGTATTGCAGGCTAACTCTGCCCACTTCCAGAAATTCAATCTTAACCAGCTCAAGTTGGACTCAGCATTCTATCCTTCCGACATCTTGTCAAATAAGTATCCAGATTGTTGAAGGCAATAGGTTGACTCTGTAATAGCAATTGAACTTAAACTTACATAGCACTTCATAGTGCTTTACAGCACTCTCTAAGAAGTTTATAGAGTATTCATATTGCTCCTCAACAATCTGGGTTCTTCATTTTCCATCGGAAGGATGGAATAGTGAGTTAACCTTGAGCTGGTCAGGATCAAATTCCTGGCAGTGGGTAGAGTTAGGCTGCAATGGTGCATTCTAACCAAAGGTCTTAAAGACTCTGCAAATTACTTAGAGAGGGTTGTAAAACTCTATGGGGCAGTATATAAGTCTCAGTGCTATTGCTATTTATAGGCTTTCAATATACTTGTTCATAGATGACTCATCCCTTTGGAAAACGTAACTGGAAGAAACATGAGGATTACATCTAATTAATGACAATATGGTCTTATCACATCAGGCCAAAAAGGTTAATCCATGTCTTCCAAAGCTCCTTGACTGTAATGCAGAGTTTTTCATTTTTCTACCTTTAAAAACAAAAACACTTTTCAAAAAAAAATAAAAATAAAAAAAAACAAGGGAAGGAAATAGAATGAGTGCTAACCAAAAAAAAAAAAACCTACCCCACCCCTCTTTTGACCTGGAAGAGTTAATTAGCCACTGATTCAGATTAGCTTCAGATAGATTTTTGCTTTTAATTATTTTGAGCAGCATCCTTTGGGGAATCTAGTATAAAAATGTAAATGACAAAGAGAAGCAGGGAAGAAACCAACAAAAAATACCGGAATGTAAAGTAAATATTGACTTAGTGAATGTTGAGTGGCGATTGCTGTTTTGCAACTTTGGAAACTTAAAATTTCCAAACTTTTTTTTTTTTTTTTTAATTATAATGCAGAAGATAAGGCAAGACAAGGCAAGACAAAACGAGAACAAGCAAAGAAGGAAGCCTGAATAGCATCTAATATTATCCAGGTTCACTAAATGCCAAGTGGCATGAATTTATAGTGCAATTTATCATATGATGCAGATAAGAAACCCGAATGGGATAAACTGACAGGTTTAACTGATGACACTAAGTAAAAATACAAACTGTGTATTTGTTTTGTTTTGTAGTTTTTAAAAAAGCATTCTGGGATAAGGATATGTACGTCTTTCCTTACTTTTTTCTCCGTCTTTTTTTATAAGGGATTACAGGAACAGAACAAGTTAAAACAAATTTGCAGCTGCCACAATGTATATTGCCATAAACAAGGAAAGTTTGTTCTTTCAGAAGTCTGTTAGTACAAGTCTTATCTGTTTGCTTCCAGAGCCAGCTCCTATGTACAGAAAAGCCACTTTTAAATATCATGTCCAACTGTAGTATGACAGCAAAAGAGATCCAGGATGAAATACACAAATAAGATTGGGTTCTGGATGGCTAAGAGGCCATTAAGCAGATGGTCTCCTTTCTCACCGCACTGATGTGGTCAATGTATCGCCGCTGGCTCGTTCCTTATGGGTGAATGATTTGCCCAGCAAGCAAATGAAACTGCAGAGGCTTGCAAGAAAACCTCAGTCATAGGCAACATAAAGAGGTGAAAGGTTTGATCAACAATATGGAGATTTTGCTTTGTAGATGTAAGCAAAGGCACAGCACAAATTAGTCCTAGTTGCATGGGCCCATCAGAACAAAGGCAGAGAATAAAAGCCAGATGATGTTGCAAGCAATGTTTCAAACTGAGCCACACAATTAATGAAGTGGCATCTTGCTTCCATCAAAAGTTCCTGCCACAATTAATGCCTTCATTTATAAGTTGTCACAGTGTGTTCTGCTACTTAGGGCTAACTAATTTAATAGAAGTGCACTTGTGCCACCTGCACAATCATCACAATGTGTGTGTACATGTTGCATGGGCTTTCCTAAGAAGGAGACAATGTTGTGTTTGTGAAGAAAAAAGAGACGGCATTCTGCAGTTGCCAGAGAGTCACAATATGTACAGCAATATTTCTAGCAATGGCACTTAGACTTATATACTGCTTCACAATTCTTTACAGCCCTCTATAAGCTGTTTACAGAGTCAGCCTCTTGCCCCCAACAATCTGGGTCCTCATTTTACCCCCCTCGGAAGGATGAAAGGCTGAGCCAATCTTGAGTCAGTGACAAGGCAGAAGGAAGAACAACATTTGGAGTGGAAAAGTAATTCCTTCCTTCCTTCCTTCCTTCCTTCCTTCCTTCCTTCCTTCCTTCCTTCCTTCCTTCCTTCCTTCCTTCCATCCATCCATCCATCCATCCATCCATTTAATTTTATTCATATTTTATTGGGGTTATTGTGGTTCCTTTCTGCTAAAATCTCAGGAGCCAGAGCAATAACAGGATATGATTTCCAATATTTAATGATGGGATATGGTGCATTGCACAATTGTCTCTGTTCAACATGACTTCAGTTTGGTCTGGAAACTCATTACAAGAACCAAAGAATTACAGAGCCTAAGAAAAATTTTGCCCATTTAAATTACTTGTTCTGGTGGCAAAACTGAGCTTTATTATTGAGAATAGTTATTCCCTTGGTACAGCATTAAGTTATTTAGTTCCTAGCAGAGAGACATCATTTCTTATTTATTTATAATGTTTGTATATAATTCCCATAACAACATTCCCTGGATGTCTTACAATAAACCAGCATAAAAACAATTTAAATACAAAATAGAATATTAAAAAGCATAGAATCAAAAGCAACATAAAGCATGACAACAGTACGCAAAAAAAAAATAAATAAATAAAAAATGCACACAGTTGAAAGCAAGGCCCAGAGAATGAATTATTTAGAAGATCTTGATTCAGAGAAAGGTTTTCATTTTAATCATATTTTCTAAAATTATTTCTGTTTATATAATAACAATGCTATCTTATGTACCTTTGCAGAATCCTTTTGCAATTAAACTTTCACCCATTATCTCTAAACAAGCTTATGGTTACAATCCTTACATCTTTTCCCTGTTTCTCCATTTCTTGTTTTTGTCTTTTTCAACTTCTTTTCCTTGCCTTCTTCCCCCTCTTCTTCTCCCTCCCCCTTTTTACCCACTCGTCTCTCTACTTCTAATTCTCTCATCTGTAATCCCCTCTTCTGTTGCTTTCTAATATAATACTTATCTTTCAAATTCTTCTTCTTCTTTTTTTTTTTTTTTCTAGTCTTAAACCTTTCACTCTCTTTCCCCCCTTTTCTTTCGCCCCCCCCCACTTAAAATAAGATGGCTTCTTCTTTGTCCCAATCTTTTTGTTCTGCAAGTGTTTCTTGTTGTTTCTCATAGTTCCAGATCTCCATTTTTAAAAATTGAAATACAAAGCCAAAGGAACCTTTCCCTTCTTGTGCATCTTCTTTCCATTTTTTAAGTTCCTTTTTCAGTTCTTCTAAGAGTGATACTGTTAAGTTCTGCACATGGGTGCAAGGAGCAGAGACGAGGCAGTGAACAGTGAACTTCAACTCTTTATTAAGCATACTGAACAGAGCAATCAACGAGGGCAGCAGCCCTTTTATAGGGTTGGCTGCTATCCTATTAGCCAATGAAAAACATGGAAGTGTTAAACCCTTGAACCAATGAGAGTTGGCCCATTAACAGCCAATCAGACTTCCCAAAAAGGACCAATCTGATATCGCTATTATCGGCCAATCAGAAGTGCAGGATTAGAACCCTGCTTTTTACTTAAGGTTGTTAAAACTTTATTAAACACCTTTATTAGTTCATAACACCCCTTCCCCGTAGGTTCCGTTTGAGGGGTGCGGTGACGTAATCCCATAGATATGCAGGTTGTTTCAACTGTCTATTAGATTTGCGCTGTCCCACCGGTTCCTGTCTGTAGTCCGGTTTTGGTGGAACGTTTTTTGATTTATCTGGTACAGGCGGTTCCGCATCCTCACAGGACGACTCGGCGCCGCTGATTCTGTCGTTATTGTCCTCCGGTCACTGCGGGCTCGCCTCCGTTGAGGTATTTCTCTGTGGCGAGGCAACCCCCATTCCTGATTCTTCTTCAGGTGACGCTCCGGGCTGCTGACTTCCTTCGATTTCATCATCCAGCATCTTGAATTTGGTTCCCTCAACATCCCCTCACCCCTCAGTTTGAGGGTCACAGGAGTTGTGGGAACTGGGTTGCAACCTAGAGCAAAGCTGATCTATATGGCGTTTTCATATTTTCCCATCCCTTGTTTGTACGCGGTACGATCTGGGCCCAGTGGCTTGGGTTACAGTTGCTTCGACCCACAACGGTTCGCCAGAAAGATTTTTAGCGAAGACTAAGTCACCTTCCTTGAATTCGCGGCACTTTCTGCTAGATCCACAGGGTTTCTCTGGCACGTAGGCCGGGTGGAGACGGTCGAGGTGGGAGTGAAGCCTGCGTCCCATCAACAGTTCAGCTGGCGTTTTGTTGGTTATGTTGTGCAGGGTGATATGTTGGAGTAGGAGTATTCTGTTCAGTTTGTCATCAATGTCCACATTGTCCATCTTGTGGAGAGTATTTTTAAGAAATTGGACCATGCGCTCGGCCCTTCCATTGGCTGCAGGGTGCACCGGCGAGGTTAGCGCATGGCGGATGCCCTGGTCCACTAAGTATTGTTAGAACGCCAGGGCCGTGAACTGGGGTATGTTATCAGAGACTAAAATGTCTGGCAGTCCATGTGTTGCAAATAGTTTATTTAATTTGCAGATGACTAAATTGGTTGTAGTAGTCTTCATCTTGTGCATTTCGAGCCAGTTGGAATAGGCATCCACTGTTAGGAGGAACGTATGTCCCTTAGTAGGTCCCGCAAAGTCAATATGGATGCAGGACCACGGCCCCCGGGGGGTTTCCCACTCCATTGGAGTTGCTCTAGGTGGGGCACTGCTGACTTCTTGGCACTTTAGACAAGTCTTCACCCAGGCTTCGATCTGCTTATCAATGCCCGGCCACCACGCCTAGCTTCGTGCGAGTGCTTTCATACGCACGATGCCGGGGTGACCGTCATGCAATGCTTTCAAAACTGCTTGTTGTAACCGCTCTGGGACAATGACTCTGTCTCCCCATAGGATGCAGCATTTCTGCGACAAAAGTTCTGTTTGCCGGTTTCTGAAAGGGATGAAGTCGTCAGGGGTTTGTTCTACTGGCCATCCTCATTTGACCCAGCTGAGAACACACTCCAGGACAGGATCTCGTTTCATTCCGATAGCGATGTTTCTGGCTGTTAGCGGTGGTGAATGTAGTGTTTCAATCTGGAGTGTCGTGAGGGTTGGAGCTGGGTCGTCGACAGTTTCCGGAAGTGGGGCACAGCTCAATGCATCAGCGTGGGGAATGGCTTTCCCTGGGTGGTATTGCAATTTATAATTGTACGCAGCTAAGAATTCCGACCAATCAGTCATTCTAGGTGACAATATATAGGGGTTTGGTTTGTCTCCTGCTATAATCCCCAGCAAAGGCTTGTGATCAGTAATAATAGTAAAAGCTCATCCATACACATATTCATGAAACCGTTTCACAGCAGATACAACAGCAAGAGCCTCTTTGTCAATTTGGCTATAATTGCGTTCAGCTCTCGATAAGGTCCTTGAAAAATAGGAAATAGGCGCCTCTCTACCATTTGGTAACACATGACTTAAAATGGCTCCTACTCCAAACGGTGACGCGTCACATGTAATGGTTAAAGTCAAAGTCTTGTTATACTGCATTAAAACAGCATCAGAGGTTAGTAAGGTTTTCACTTGTCGGAATGTGTGCTCCTCTCGGTGTCCCCAGACCCAGGTGGCTTTTTTGTCGAGAAGTCTCTGTAGGGGCTCAGCTACGGTCACCTTCTGGGGCAAGAAGATGTAAAAGTTAATGAGCCTCAGGAAAGCTTGGAGGTCTGTCCTATTCTTGGGTCTTCGGGCATTTTTGATTGCTCTTAGTTTGCTATTAGTGGGGTGAATGCCTTGCTTATCAATTAGGTACCCCAGGAACTCTACTTTCTCTATACACAGTTGACATTTATTTTTTTTAACCTTTAGGCTGGAGTCTTTAAATTTCTGGAGAACCATTCTAAGACGCCTCTCCAGTACTTCTCTATTCAGGGCCGCAATTCAAACATCGTCAAAATACAGCACGACCCCCTTGATCCCTTGCAAAAGTCTATCCATCAGACTTTGAAAAATCCCTGGGGCCACGCTCACTCCGAATTGGAGTCAGTTGCATTTAAAAGCACCTCGGTGCGTAACGATCATCTGTGCGTCCGCGGTTTATTTATCTACAGGCAATTGTTGGTACGCCTGCACTAAATCCTATTTAGCGAAGACTTTTCCGCCCCCCAGGGAATGGAGAAGGTGTTGAACCACCAGAACCGGGTAAGCCTTCTGTTGAAGGGCGTGATTGAGGGTGGCCCGGTAGTCCCCACAAATCCTTAACGATCCATGCGGTTTGATGGGTGTTACGATTGGGGTTTCCCAATGGGCATGGTCAATTGGTTCTAAAACACCCTGGGCTATTAATTTATCGAGCTGCTCGTCGATCTTTGGTTTTAGGGCAAAAGGTACCCGACGAGGCTTAAGGCGGATGGGGGCTACTTCAGGGTTAAGATTAAATGATATCGGGGTCCCCTTGTACTCGCCTAGTTTGTCTGCAAAGACGTCCTGGAATTCCTGGATGAGGGCCTCCTCCCAGTCATCACTTCTGGTTTGGTGAATGCCGGCTACCTCGTTCCCGAGTGGGGCGAACCATTGAAGGAGTAACAAACTAGGCCGGTTGCGATCAACGATGGTCAGCAGTAACGACGCAGTACAATTTTTGAATGATACTTGGACTTGGCTGGAGCTGAAGACCAGAATTCGGTTCCCCTGGTAATCTTTGAGTATAATTCTTTGGGCTCTGAGGTCTTGACGCCGGATGGCAGGGATTAATTGTTTAAGGGTCTTCAAGGAAACCATCGAGAGGGACGACCTTGAGTCGACTTCCATCACGCAAGGTTGGTTCTCGATGGTGACCCTCACTCAGATCTTCTTTGCATCTAACGATGAAGCGTGGCCAATGGTAATGTTTTGGTGTGCCTCTTCCCGTCTCGTTGAAGTGGCAAGTGTTTTATTTCTGTAGGAGTGGTTGTTCCATTGGTGGTTCAAGTGTTCCCGACTCATAGGACGATTCCCTGTGGTCTGGCAGTAGTTGTTTTCTCTCTGAATTGGGCTGGATCCTGGCTTGTTTCTACAGACCTTCCCGATGTGGCCTCTTTTCCCACAAGAATGGCAGAGCGCGTCGAGGAATTTGCAATCTGATCACAGGTGGTTTGCCCCACAACCCGCGCATTGGTGCGGTAGTGTTTGATTCTGCGGGTTGCGTTGGTCGCGTTTGAAACGGAACCGGTTGACCTCCTCCTCATCACTTTCTGATGGAGATTCAAGGTCCTCGTGGTGGGCCGCTGTTGTGTGCCTCTCTAGGCGAGGTGAGGTATCGTTGGCGAGTTGACAGAGCGGTGTGTTGGTGCGGTGCATTCGGGTGGCTGAATTCTTGGTTGCTTCTGCTGCAGTAGCGTCTTTGATGACATCGGCAAGATCAATGTCCCCTTTGGCCATGATCTTGCTCTGCGCTGTATGGTCATCAAATCCCAGAACTATTCGGTCTCTCAGAGTTTCTTGGAGGTCTGCAAACCCACAGAGGCCTCCCAGGTTCCGGAGGTCTGCGATGAAATCTGCGACGCTCTCTCCTTTCCATTGGTCCCTCTGATAAAACTCATGTCTTCGGACAAGCGTTGGTACGGCGGGTGAATAGTGGGCCCGTAGAAGGGGCACGAGGACATCCCAGTCCATGGATTTCACCTCAGCTAGTTTCGCTAGTGCCTTGGCCATCTTAAAGACAGCAGGCCCGCAATGGGTCAGGAACACTGCTCGCTTTTTCCCCGTAGTTGCGTCTTTCAAATTGTTGGTCTCCAGAAACATCTGGAACCAGTCCATGTACAAGTCCCAGTCTTCTTGTGCCGGGTCAAATGGAGCAGGTGGTGTGGCGCTTCCGGATATGTTTTCCATTGTCGATGTGCCTTCAGCCACATGCTCTGTTTGGTGCTCTGTGAGTGTTCAATCAGCTCAGATGTCTCCGCATCCCACCTTCGTCGCCAGTGTTAAGTTCTGCGCATGGGTGCAAGGAGCGGAGACGAGGCAGTGAACAGTGAACTTCAACTCTTTATTAAGCATACTGAACAGAGCAATCACCTAGGGCAGCAGCAGCCCTTTTATAGGGTTGGCTGCTGTCCTATTAGCCAATGAAAAACATGGAAGTGTTAAAACCTTGAACCAATGAGAGCTGGCCTGTTAACAGCCAATCAGACTTCCCAGAAAGGACCAATCCAATGTCGCTATTATCGGCCAATCAGAAGTGCAGGATTAGAACCCTGCTTTTTACTTAAGGTTGTTAAAACTTTATTAAATGCCTTTATTAGTTGACAACAGATACCATTTTAAAGACTTAAACAACCACCTGGTTAATTTTAGTCATCCAGATGTAAAAACCAAAAATTACCAAGTAATCCAAATAATCCAAGGCTGTTTCTTTCTGCTTCTTTTTTACACTTTCTCTTCCTGGGGTTCTTTTATTTTGTTACCAAGTTTCAATTAAGATTTATCTTTGAGGAATCTTGTTGAAATTTCACTATAAGTTCCTTTTAGTTACAGTTCCATTCCTTAGTTCTAGGCAGTCTCCTCCATTTTTCCAGATCCTGCCCTTTTATTTTTCTTTTCTCCTTTCCTGATTTTTAAAAACTTTTAAATATCCAGAAATCTTTATTATCCCTTTGACTTTTATTTTCAGCTTAGATACCTATTAATGTCAAAGTGGATTTTTTTCAATTTCTTGCTTAAGTCTCTTAGCTGTCAGTATAAGGAAGGGAAGAAAAAAAAAATCCTAATCCTTTCCCTTCTCTCTCTCCTTCGCAGCTTCAAAATCTTCTTTGGGAACAATGTTATTAAATTTAAATTCCAGGGTACCTTATTTGTTGCTTTTGCTGTTTGACCCGGTCAACCAAAACTTTCTCTTCTTATCTTCCTCCTGCACATTGTTTTCCAGTCGAGTTGTTCTTTGTGGTGGCCATTTCTGACCACCACTATAACCACCTTTGGGAAAGGGAGTAATGGCCAGCTGGGGAGGAGAGATTCAGCTCTCCTCAACCCTGCAGGCAGTCTCACCCTTCTTCACCACCTCTACAGGGTGGCTTAGCCCCGAAACCAGCCGGCTCGGGGCGCTCCAACAGTGAACACGGATCGAAGCCTCGCAGAGATGAGGTTTCGGTCTGTCACTGAAGAAGCTCAAACTGGAAGCCCCAGAGAAAGGTTTTCATCTTGAAGAAAAGACCATATAAGTGGCCTCAATTGGCTTCAAACCTCAATTTCTACAAAGACTGTTTTATCCCCCATTCAGAAAAAAATTTGGGGTCTTTTTGCTGGTTCTAATAGGAATAGTTGCATCTCATTTATTGGAGAACGGAGGAAAAAGAAATAGTTTAGCAGAACTTCAATACAAAAGAACCATCCAATGCCTATAAAAATAGTAAAGATTTTTAATGAAAATTAAAAATCTCTCCATTATGTCTCCATAATCAAAGGGAGCAGGTAGATTTAATTTTGTTATGGTAATTCAGCATGCTTTTATTATGCACATCTTTTCTAGATCTAAGAACCACGATTGCAATTATACCTGTGGCAAAAATGTTGATCTCAAGAAATCTCCTGTTCTCAAATGCTTAAAGCAAAGTAATCTCTCCTTTGAGTCAAGTTTGATTTCTGGCTACTTCACAAGCATTTCAAGAACATTTGGCACTGTCACTTCTAGTAGTTTATCCAATTGTTCTGGGGATTTGTAGTGGTCTCCCAAGCAAGCATCCATTTGGTTTACTCAATTTGGCTGTTTTTAAGGTCAGTCACAGTTGGCAAACTGTTTACCTTAGTTTGGACTTAGAGCAAAATAAAATAGATTGATATTCTATATATGCTGCAGTTTCCTGATCGATGCGTTGCATTCCTTTTTCTTTGAGAAAATTATAAGCATATGCAAATTTTGTGTGTGTTTGTGTATTTGTGCATGCATGAATATGTGTATCAGAGGTGGTATTCAGCAGATTCTGACCAGTTCTGGAGAACCGGTAGCGGAAATTTTGAGTAGTTCACAGAACCACCAAATACCACCTCTGACTGGAGATTTTACAGTATCCTTCCCCTGCCACGCCCACCAAGCCACACCCACAGAACCGGTAGTAAAAAAAAAAATTGAATCCCACCACTGGTGTGTATATGTGCACACATGTAACTTCTGTGTGTGTATGTATATGTATATGTATATTTACATATGTATGCAACTGTATGTATGTATGTATCACTAGATTGCAGAGACATTGCAATACATTATTCTTGTCTGGTTTAAGACTGTAATAAACTGATTGATTGATATTTTTATATATTAGTGTTCAAAATAAGGTGGGTTGTTTTGGTCATTTATCTCCATATTTGGTTAGTTAGCAATTTACGTTCCTTAGGAATTATTCTATGTATATGAATTAGCTTATAATAGAAGATTCACCTTTATATTGTTTCTCCCCCTTACAAATAATATCCTGAACTGACACTTTCTAAGTTGTATTTTAAAAATAGGCTTATGAATTTCCCCAAATCAAAATGATAAGCAATCTATACTCAATTTGGCATGCGGGGAAAGAAAAACTTGGCTTATATTGCACAGACAGATTTCATTAAAAGGCAAAATATCACATTGTTTGTATTTAAACTCTAGGTTAGCTTTGCTATATTTGTCTCTATGGGGCTTCATTTCCCCTTCCCAGATTCAGTTATATTTGTCTTTATTGCATTTAAATGAACAATCAAGCAATAGCTTCCTCATTACCAACCGATCCAGCTGCCCAGTTAATATTTACAAATGTTTTAACATTTCAAAGTCAATATTTCAAGGTTTGACCAAGTTACTGGAGAAACCTGTCACCTACCCACCTTCTCAAATACTATTATTATTATGTCAACTGCACTGTAAAATGGATTGTGAGATATATGCTGCATCCTAGCATCTGCTACCAATTTATGTCCAAAGCTTTAATGAATTGCAACAGAATGAAACAATGGTAAATTTGAGACAACCCCAAAAACATTAAAGGAACATCTGTTGCAAATATATCGGTCCCAGGAAATGCTTCTTGCAAACTAGTAATAAGAGGATGAAAATGAGCAGGTTATGCTAATTTTGAGCTGGGAAGTCAGTGTGAAGTACAGTGTAGCATAAAATTGTGCTTCAGTTACCTGTTGTGAGGATTGTTGATCCAACTAAGTATGGAACTTTCTTCTTAGAAATTTCAATGAATAACAATGACCCAACACTGATCACTCCCCTTCCTAACATTCACCACAATTCACCACCAGAAAGGACTGCCAAATATCTATCATAACAGATAACAGATAATCAAAGTTTGAAGGGATCTTGTAGGTCATCTAGTCCAACCCCCACCCAAGTGGGAGACCCTACACCATTGCTGACAAATGGCAGTCCAATCTCCTCTTGAAAGCCTCCAGTGATGGAGCACCCAGAACCTCTGAAGGCAGCTTTTGTTCCATTGGTTGATTGTTCTCACTGTCAGAAAGTGTCTCCTTATTTCCAGGTTGAATCTCTCCTTGTTCAGTTTCCATCCATTATTCCTTGTCTGGCCTACAGGTGCTTTAGAAAATAGCTTGACCCTTTCCTCTTCTCTGTGGCAGCCCCTCAAATTTTGGAAGACTGCTATCGTGTCTCCCCTGGTTCTTCTCTTCAGTAGACTAGCCATGCCCAGTTCCTGTTACTGTTCTTCATTATGTTTTAGACTCCAGTTCCTTAATCATCCTGGTTGCTTTTCTCTGTACTTATTCTAGAGTCTCAACATCTTTTTTATAATGTGGTGACCAAAATTGGATGCAGTACTCTTGGCATGGTCTTGCTGAGGATGTATAGAGTGGTATTAGTACCTGACTTGATTTCAATTGTATCCCTCTGTTAATTCAATTTAGGATTTCATTAGCTTTTTTGGTGGCTGCTGCACACTTCTGGCTCATATTTAGTTCATATTTGGTTGTCCACTAAAACTCCAAGATCCCTCTCACAGTTACTGCTATTGAGCCTGGTTTAACCCTGTCTATATGTGTACTTTTGGTTTTTCTTGCCTAAGTGTAGGACTTTACTTTTTTCTACATTGAATTTCATTTTGTTCGATACGGCCAGTTTTCTAGTCTGTCAAGATCTATCTGGATCTTGAGTAAAATCTGCTCTTTCTTAAGATATGTTATGCATATATATTATGCAATGTATCTAGCCAGTTATGATAGTCTCAAAAAACAAGAGGTTGACTTGGTACTTGTATAGTAAAAATAATGAGAATGATCCTAAAATAGCTAATGTCCCCCAGAAATTTTCCCCCATTTTGTTTTAATTGATGTCAATACTTCTAAGCAGCTTGCATTATCTCCATATTGGCTGAGAGTTGAATGGAAAGTCTCAATATTATAGTTTGCCAACAGGGCTGATGTACTAAACACTCTAGCATTCTTGTTTCATTTCAGTTGTCAGGAAGCTGCTGTGAGAAGTGGTTGTGCATTATTCTTAATGAAATGGAAGCCTAGGATGAGTTTTCATCAGTATGCTTCAAGGAATGTAGTATAGCTGAATTTTTGACAGCCTAAGAAGTTCTCCAATTGAAACATGCCACCAAATGCAAGTTGTTTATAACAATGAGTATGTTGACATGAGTATTGTGCATCATTGGGTCAAAAAATATAAACACAATGTCTCAGGCAGAGCTGATTTGTGCAAACCAGAACAAAGTGGATGATTTGTGACAGCAACTGGTAAGTTTCTAAGGAGAAAATTTGATGAACTCATAAGGACAATCAGCAGATCATTCAAACAAAAATTGCTACCAAGCCAAAACCCTTTGGCTACCAAGCAGTGGCATTTCACAGGAATATGTCAATTATGTTCTTCAGTGTCAAAAGTTTGTGTAAGTTGGGTTCCTTGCATGCTGATGCCAGAGATGAAAGCTTCAAGAGTTGAAATTTGCTAGCAATTGTTGTCAGGCTACAAGAATGAAAGAGAATAATTTGTTCATAGGATCATGACAGCTAACAAAACACGGGCTCCAAAGCTTCAATATGTTTCTAGACTTCCATCATTCCATTGAAGGATGTGAATTTTGTACATGTGGCTGTAAAATCACCTTTTTCCCCTGCTTTGGCAAATGTGTTATACTAGGTTTCAAAGCCACTCTCAGCCATGGAAACATGGAAACTCTCAACCCTGGAAAATGTCTTTGGATAAGTCCTTCTCTGTTGGCCCTACTTAACTTACAAATATTTTTGAGGGAATTAAATGGAGAGAAATACTCACATAAGGCAATTTTAAATCTTGGAGAAAGGGTAGAACCTAAAGCTATACCAAACAATGAAAGAATCTGCCTGTTTAACCCTTTGGTCTCCAAGACATTTGACAGCTTGCAGATTCTATTAGTCTAATTAAAACATTGCTTCTGGATCCCCACCCACCCACCCAAATCTGGCAAAAAATACTATTTACATTGTACAGAATAGTTACTGTTATTATGCCACCTTTGATGGAAAGCATATAAAGTCATGATTCACTGGCCCCATGACCTTCCATAAGGCCTCTTGTATTATTAAGGGCCCCCTCTGCATCACCACATTAAAATGTGTCAGGGTAATCTAGCGTAAGCCCTTTTGCATCCTTGAAGTTGTTTTATTATTATTTTACCTCCTGGAGATTGTGATTTTTATTCTCTGCTTTTCAGCTAGCCCCATAAACCTGATGAATGTGCTCCTTATCAAAGTACCAAATGTACCTCTATGCTCCCCGGAGTTTGTCCTCCCCAATTTTCCAGAGAAAAATAATAAAATAGAGATGGAAAGCTCTGGAGAAGATGTTAGAAGCCCGTTGAATGGTGGAAAACTATTGACCAAATGTCTATGGAGATTCTCAGTCATCCAGGTCATGGCTGTTCCAAAGGTGCAAATCTGTACATTGAGGAAACAAAACTACTTTATAAACACATGGCAAAACATAGGAGAACAAAAGGATCAGGACAAGGTTCAGCAGTCCATCTGCATTTACAAGACAAAGTAACTCTTTTATTCCTCTCATAAACTCCTCTCATCAGAGGAGGAGGGATACAACATCATCTATCTCTAGTCTCCAACACAATCCTTTCCACAGTTCCAAGAAGGCTCCACACTCATCTGCACCACTCAGGTGACCCTGATAATAGAATAGAATAGAATAGAATAGAATAGAATAGAATAGAATAGAATAGAATAGAATAGAATAGAATAGAATAGAATAGAATAGAATTCTTTATTGGCCAAGTGTGACTGGACACACAAGGAATTTGTCTTGATGCAAATGTTCTCAGTGTACATAAAAGAAAAGATACATTCATCAAGGGTCAAGAATCATAAGGTACAACACTTAATGATAGTCACAGGGTACAATAAGCAATCACATCTTACTAGGAAACAGCAAATATAAATTGTAAGGATACAAGTGACACAGTTATATCACATAGTCCCAAGTGGGAGGGGATGGTTAACAAGGAGTGATGAGAAGATTAACAGTAATAGTAGTGCAGACTTTATAATAGTTGAACAGTGTTGAGGGAATTATTTGTTTAGCAGAGTGATGGCATTCAGGAAAAAACTGTTCTTGTGTCTGGTTTTTCTGGTGTGCAGTGCTCTATAGTGTTGTTTTGAGGGAAGGAGTTGAAACAGTTTATGTCCGGGATGTGAAGGGTCTGTAAATATTTTCACAGCCCTCTTTTTGATTCTTGCAGTATATAGGTCCTCGATTGAAGGCACCGTTGGTAGTAATTGTTTTGTGAGGACACAGATAAACTTCCAGGTGACCTTAACGATCCGCTAAAAGGATGCAAATGACCAGCTGTCTGCAAGGAGCATAAATCCTTCCATTCTCCACCATCCAGTCAGAGCTGAAGAAGCTTCTTGGATGAGAAACAAAATGTCTTCAAAGAAAAACAAGAAAGTCCAGTTATCTCTTGAAAAAGCACCTACTGACCAGCAACTTCTGCCACAAACAAAAGTGCAAAAGAATTATTATGCAATCCAAAGGGCTAAAAATTATCCATCAAAGATTCTAAAAAAAAAAAGGAAAGGAAAGGAAAGGAAAGAAGTATGACTGGGAAGGATAAATAAGTTGAAGCCACTAAAAAAAATCAGAATAAGCAAGGTTGCAACTTATGACTTAAGACGTAACCATAGTATCTTAACCAAGGGAAAAGTTTAAACCTTGAATCTATGTTGATATGCATATTCCTATGAAGCTCCACACTTATCCAGCATTTGAAATTTTCTAGTCCAACCCCATGCTCAGGAATCCTCTTTTCAGGAAACCTGCTGCCCCATTTTTCAGGAAACCTCATACCATTTCACACAAATGGTTGTCCAATCTCTTCTTAAAAACTTCCAGTGTTAGAACATTCACAACTTCTGGAGGCAAGTTGTTTCATTGATTAATTGTTAGGTAAGAAATTTCCCCTTAGTGCTAGGTGGTTTCTCTCCTTGATTGGTTTTCATCCATTGCCCTCAGGTATTTGGGGAATAGCTTGACTCCCTCTTCTTTGTGGCAGCCCCTGAGATATTGGAAGACTCTACTATCATGTCACCCCCTAGTCTTTCTTTTCATGAGACTGGACATACCCAATTCCAGCAACCATTCTTTAGATGCTTCATATGCATAAAAAGGCATTTAAAAGAATGTATTTTCATGGTCACATTCCATTATTTAGTACCAAAGGATCAATAAAAGCTACTTTTTGCCAAAATGTGTCATCATAATTGCACTTGAATAGTTTCTATGTCATTCCTCTGTGTTGGTTTCAAACTGGGTCAAAATGTAAAACCATTTGTGCCCGGTAGCTGATATTTTTACATATCAGTTTGAAGAAAGGTAATCTTCCAAGGTTCATCTTTTCTTGGTGAGATTCTGGGCTTAAATAGCTTGACATTTGGGGATGATTTAGGGGGACAAGGCAGTAATTGTTCTGTTTGATTTGAACAGGAAATGTCCAGATCATTTATTCAGGATTGGTGGTTGGGGTTTTTTTTGGAATCTGAGGTCAATATTTCCAGAGGGCAACTTGTGTGGAAGGCTTCTGTAGAAATGTGAACCAGGAGCCAATTCTAATAAGAAAGATGCTTTGAGCTAATGAAAAGTATAGAATCCTTTCCTAAAACAATTTTCTTGCCTTTATATCTTTTCTAATAAGAAGAGAAACCTTGCTGGGCAAAAGGAAAAAGAAAAAGTATTAAGGAGAGGAGAGAGAAACTATTAGATAGAAAGTCAAGGAAAAGTCTGAAATATACCTCTTTTATAAGAAGCTCACTCTCTGTTATTTCTTTCATGACAGGAACTTCCTTGTAAAAAGTCCTAGAGGTGTCATATCTAATGTGGCCTGAGGTTAATTGTAAAGTGTCACCCAGGCTATACACAAAAGGACATCAAATACAAGTTTTGAATTATTTCTCCGAAGGGGACATGTGATCTCTTTTTAATGCTATCTTGATTATGATGATGGTGGTGATGATGGTGATATAAATGTTAACTTTCTTTGGTCCAGAAATAAGCAGTAACTTCCAGCCTTGGCTGATATAACAGAAGCTAAACAGGGTCCAATCTACCTGGATATGGAACCATGAAGTAATCATAAGCTGTAGATCACATTGGAAAGTTGAAAAGGATGTTTTGGAAGGAGGCAATGGTAAACAACCTGTGTCAAGAGAATAATATCGGGGTGGGATACAACAGGGTTAACTACCGGTTCGGGATTTACGAGCTTCCCTGCACGCTGTGCGCCGCACACCTGTAAATCGTCATCAGCATGCTGTGTGCAGAGACGCAGCCTTTGAAACAGCCCTCTTTGCCTGCTTTTTTAAATGCAGCTGTGTCACATTCTGCAGCTGAAGTTGAAAAATCAGGAAATAAAGATCACGTAAGAGCCCAGGTGGGTGGGTGGGCAAAAACATCAGCAGACATAGAATTAGTTCTATGTCTGCTGCTCTTCAGAGCTACCGGTTCTACAGAGGCGGACAGAACTGGTAGAAACCCACCCCTGAATAATATGTCCATGTCCATGCAGTTATCTGAAGAACTGATAATGATCATCTCAAATGAGCCAAAGCAAGTCCCCATTTTGAATGCAGGTAAGCGCAGGGCGCACGCGGAGGCTTGGGGAGGGCAAAAAAATGGGTCTCCCAAAAGTTTGGGAAAGCCAGAAATGGGCCTGTTTCCAGTCTCCACGGGGCCTCTGGAGCGCAGTGAGGCTGTTTTCACCCTCCCAGAGGCTCAAGGAAAGCCTTCAGAGCCCCGGGAGGGCAAAATGACCCCCTGCCATCGTGCAGGAGGCCGACTAAACCACGCCCACCATGGCCACACCACCCAGAAACCAGGCAGAGAATCCTTTGCTAAATTTTTTGAAGCCCACCCCTGGATTAATACCTGAACAAAACCATAAACTCCATCTTCTTAAAGGTGCCTTTTGTTCTGTCCCTCTCTAATGCAAGAGGAAAACACCTATAAAAAATTGAGAAAGTATCTTTTAAGCAAATTTTCAATTGATAATGTTGTTGGATGTTTGCATGGATGATTTATTAAGAATGTATAAGAATTTTTCTAAAAAAAAAAAAAAAAACTAATGTTGTTGGATCTCTCTCTTCTGGATGGGTATTAAAGCTGAAACAAGCAAAGAGGACTTTTAATTGCTTGTGCAGTCAAATATTCGCAAATATTTCTATTGTCAGCATTCCAGCTAGCAACCTCCAAACCTCCAAATAAACTCAGAGACAATCATTTTCTCAAAGTTTCATTTAATTAGAGTTGTCATATTTCCACATCTGGGAAAACCCAAATTTGAGAGTTCTGGGTTTTCCCTTCTCGAAAGAAATTCAAAGATCCATCCTCTGCACCCAGCAGTCCATCATAGGGCCCAATCAAATGTCATCTCAACTGGAGACATTCCTCCAAATATTTCCCTCCAGGTGCAAGGTAACATGGACTTGACTTTCTAAGAAAGAAAGTTGTTGAATCTAACCTTCCACCTCTCTATGAAATCCGCCCTCCCAAATTCCCAGGTACTAAATGTGGTAGCCTTGAAGCTTCCAAGTAAAATATGGCTTCCAAAGGTAGACATCTATATTTGTTAAGAAGACAAGAGGCCAGTAGCAATGCTATCTGCTCAACATAAGGCAATTTTCAGGCCACTATTTCATAAAAAGAGAGAAAAACAAATCAGGAAGTAAAAGCTAAAACTCATTGAGGTTACTCAAGCATTTAGCACCTCCATTTTTCTACACTTCTATCCCAGACAATTAGGTGGTTTCTAAAATTACACAACAACACAAGCTTGCTCATCTTCCTTATTAGAAAGTTTAATTCCTTTCAGCAGAACTTCCTACCAGATTCTGTAACTACTGATGGAATTAAATCCAATTTAACAGAATGGGGCTTAGATTCCAATAATCATAGTGATGATCAAATATTTGAGTTTTGTTGAAGAGATTAGAAAGTCTAGAGACTCACAGCTAATGGGATTATTCAGTGTTCTTTAGTGTATTAAAAAAAATCTTTTGAGACACAGAAAGACATTGTGATAAGATATTGTTTTTTTAAGGAAATTTCTGTTATCTGCTAAATAATTATATTTTACAGAAACAAGTTTGAGGATTAGTCATGTCCCCCATTCTAGATTATTTTTTACTAACACAATAGAAACTTTTTCTTTTTGCCTAGGGTTGTTGGAGTCAGTAACGACTCTAAAACTTGATCTCCTTCGTATCTTTAGTCAACAAATACTGTACTGAATCTAAAATGAAAAGCAATTCAGCTGTGGGCTATTGCAACACAATTTTAGATGTACCTTCAGCTGTTGATATAACAAAGCTACTGAATTTCTTTCTTTTCTTCATGCATTTACTACAACACCAAACAAAAATAATAAATAACTTAAGATGATGACATTTCCTCACCTCTCTTACTGAAGATCCCTCAACTATGTTTATATGCTCTGAGGTTTGCTCTGACATATACAATTATATACAGTATATTAAAAAAAAACCCACATTTCCAACTTTCTCTTACCGGTGTAGAATTTTGTAATGATTCATGAGAATAAAAGAAAAGACAAGCCTTTGAAAGTATTGCTAAATTATTAAAGGTTATAACAGCACTATATGATATTTTAAATCCATAAAATTATCTTGAATCACTCGCACTTTGTAGGCACTGTTGCTATCAATTTACTACGCTGTTTC
Organism: Hydrophis major; assembly: GCA_033807585.1. Taxonomy (NCBI): domain Eukaryota; kingdom Metazoa; phylum Chordata; class Lepidosauria; order Squamata; family Elapidae; genus Hydrophis; species Hydrophis major. The sequence continues at coordinate 10,455,708 of CM066332.1, read as the reverse complement.
TCCAACAATACGGCCTCCCCCAAGAGGAAGTCCCAGCATGTTTTATAGGCATGAAATGAAATTAAGCTCCTCCCCCCAAATTAAGGCCTATATTAAAATATGCAAAATGGAGGGGAAATGGGGGGCTTGCTGTTAGGAAGTACTTTTGTTGCACACCCAGATATGGTGCTGCCTGTGTTGACCCCAATATGAAGTGCCCCACCAATGCCGAGGTCAACATCCAAGCCGTCGTCGCCTGCCCGAAGATGCAAGGGGGGGGATTAAGTTACCCCTGAAAAGACGACCTAGCCATTTTTTCAGGGCTCAAAAAAAAAAAAAAGACCCGGCCTTATTATATGAGAAACACGGTAATATACTTAACAACAAAAGAAGTATTTATGCCTGATTACAGTTGCTTTATCTGCTTTGGCAATATATTCTATTGCATACTTTCAGATAACTATGCTCCAATTCATTTACTTCCCCTAATATGAGCAATATTAATGCTAAATGCTACTTCATCTGAAGGTCCTAACTCATTTCTACCCATCAGCCAACAGTGAAAAGATTAACAAAAAGAAAAAAGGAAAAGAATGGAAGACAAATATAAGGAATACATTATAATTGTCTCATATTTTTTTCTATAAATACATGATGCATTTAAATAATGTTGTATAGTATCATTACAGTGTCAAGTATTATTTATACTTTGACCTCTTGATGCAAGTTCTGTGTGCGTGTATGAGAGAGGAGGGTAGGGGGAGGCAGAAAGAGAAGGAGAAATAAAGAGGAGGAGGAGGAGGAGGAGGAGTAGAGGAGGGGAGGAGGTGGAGGAGGAGGAGGAGGGGGGAGGAGGAGGGGGGAGGAGGAGGAGGAGGAGGAGGAGGAGGAGGAGGAGGAGGAAGAAGAAGAGGAGGAGGAGGAGGAGATGGGGAGGAGGAGGAGGAGGAGGAGGGGAGGAGGTGGAGGAGAAGGAGGAGGGGAGGAGGAGGAGGAGGAGGAGGAGGAGGAAGAGGAGGAGGAAGAGGAGGAGGAGGAGGAGGAGGACATTGAAGGAGGACACATTGAAGTGAATTTTCAGGTCCACTTTGGGGTCCACTATGTGTAAATGTCTATCTTTTACTGACACATTCATCGGTCAGAAAAAAAAAAACATGTGAATTTTTCTGCTCCCTCCCTACACAAAACAGAGAAAAAAGACTTTTTTTTTTGCTGATTGTACTATGCCTGTTCTCCACGCATTGGTTTTCTTGTAGGAATGAAGCTGCATTTCATTCTTACACCATCCTAAAGCACTCTGAGAGATCATGGTGATTATTATGTAACAATAATTTTCTCCATCTCAAAAAAAAAAAAAAAATCTGATAAATTGGGAAACTAACTTCTCTGGTTACATTGAGTTTGGAATTTTTGTTTGGTTCTTGGGGTTTTTTTTTTTAATCAATTGTTTACAAAGCTCTATGAGAAGATCTCTTCTGGTGGCTGTCCCTGTCTTTACCTGGAGGAAAGATTGTTTATTTTTCCTTTTAATGACCCTGTGATCCTTTGCATTGGAGTAAAGTCAGGGCAACTGAGTGGAACTGAGCATTTACTGGCCAGATGCTTTTCCTGATGCCTATGTAGAGTTTGCAGCAGACAATTAGTTATTTAGCCCAGATAGAGAAATATCTGCTGCTATCTAGGATCAAACTCATAGGCTTCTGATTGTAAGACAAAGGCTCTGCCTCTAGACTACCATATCATTGGACAAAAGGTAGAATATACACAAGTAATATAGGGAGATACACCAGGCTTGGAAATCAAACCTCTAGCAAACAGAACAACTTCTGAATTACTGCCAGAAATTACACAAAAATATGTCCATAAACACATTAAGGTCAAGCTTGATTATATATGATTACACACTGGAAAATGGGCCCTAGCATGATTTTTCCAGATGCTCGTAATATAAACCCTGCCCCCAAAATAAACCCCAGTTAAGATCATCAGCCAGACAGAAACTTTTTAGTACTGTATATACTGAAAATAAGACCTAACTAGAAAATAAAACCTAATGTTGGGGTGTCAAACTGGCGGCCAGCAGGCCAGATGCATCACATGCAGGTCACACCCATCCCAGCTCCACAAAGGGAAAAATGCCATGACACATCATATCATTGCAACGTGACACCACAAGTTTGATACTGATTCCCTAATGTATCATTTGGAGCAAAAAGAAAGGCTCATATTTTTTTGGGAAACATGGTAGGAGCTGGGACCTGCAGTTCCATAGTAACTGGGAAAACCCGGGTTCTATATTCAACTAAGTAGAGCTTGAAAAACTAGGTTACCTCATTGCTATTTCTTGACCTTTAACAGTAAAAAAAAATCTCCATTCTTTTTCCTCTCCACCAACTTTTCTTAAGTAAAGACATTTTTCTCCATTGGTGAACTTTGATGTTAGGATTCTAGTTTATATATAAAAATGCCTCAGTGAAAAAAAATATTGTTGCTTTCTCTATAGCATTTGAAGTTCATTGTCCCAGTTTTGGAGCATTTATTTCCAAAAGAATGATTCTTCCTCTGTCTGGGTCAATAGAAATTATTCTGGTTCAACTATCCATTTTGTCATTTAGCTGTTCAAATTCATCAGCATCAGGACTGTGTTCTTCTTACTGCAAGGGAGATGAAAGAGCAAAAGAGAGAGGAGGCACAATGTACTTTTGAAGTTTTAATGGTCCTGGACTGGAATTAAAAATCTGCTTTGTAAACTATGAACAATGTGGAATGACTCTGGACTTCAGGAGCCGTGCTGTCCACTGATTCATACTCACAGGTCAACATGGTTTATGGAGAGTTTTTTTTCTGTCTTCTCACTAGCAATTCTCTTCACCAGGCTTTAGAACTGTCCCAACTGAAGCCAGCCATGAACAAGCCCAGATTAATTCCCCAGGAAATGGCCCCATAGCAAGCTCCTCAAACAGTAAGTTCAATAAACAAACATAAAACCCCAGGCAAAACTTAAAGTACATCCACATTAGCTCATGGGTTATAGAAATTCAGAGTCCCAGGAAACAGGAATGACCACGAGCCACATATGTTGTTTCTGGCAATGCCTCCCTCTGCCTGCCATGCTAAATAACTCACAGTGCAGCCCATCAAGAAGGTTGAGGCCTTTTCCCAAGCAATCTGGCAGACCTCTGTTTCTCTGCCCTGTGTGCTCTGAGATCCACTATGGCAGGCAGCTCCTCTCCCTCTTCTTTACAACCCTGCAAGCTGTCCCCAGCTGAAGCATGTTCTGCCGGCAGTTCAGGGTCAACAATTCCCAATGTGCCAGGAATTATCTCATTCTTCCTTGAGCCAGCCTCTGAGGAAGCATCAGACAAGTCATCCAAAGGAGGAGTTGTCCAAAGGAGTCATCCACAGGAACTGACCATTTTGTAAGTTCTTGTAAGAAAATAATCTTTGCCCCTTCGGTATCTTATTTCATTCCACTTTAACTGTTACAAAATTGTAAATCTATCTTTTGTTTTTGCATTCAAGTATTGGTATTTGACAATGTTGCCATCTTCCTTATTTCTTCTATCCCTTTTTAGATATTTTATGCTTTTCTTACCTTTCTTTGGTTTATACAATGTACTTTTATCTTAGAATTGTACATTCTCCATGCAAGGCAAGACTTTAACTTTGGTTACGAATCTTACCATGATTGTACGCTATGAAAGATGGACCGTCAGAAATGTTTTATATTTTTAAAAGCTCTTTGAATTATAGTGCTGGAAAAATGGTTCAGCAAGAGGAAGAACAAATAATTAACATCAGATAAACTGATGTTCTAGTGAACTGTGCTCACTAGAAACACCAATAAGGAAGATAAGCTTTAATATTTTGGACCCATCACCAAAGGCAAAAATCGTTGGAGAAGATCTTCATGTTTTTTTTGTTTTTTTTTTAAATGAAAGTCTTCAACAAAGCTGAGTAGAAGGCAAAATGTGTGGCTTATCTCCTCATCATTCATATGTGAGTTTATAGAAACTGAAACTTATGATCACCAGTTATCAGTCTTGGAGTAATGATATCCTTTGAATCACCAAGAATCACCAGCTACACATGTTGTTCAGATGAGCAAATATTAACATAAGATCAACACTCGACCAACAATCAAGAAGTAAACACATCCCAGTCAAGGAACTATGAAGAATACTCTGACCAATGATGACAGGGAAAGCCATTAGTATATAAATTAAATCAATTCATTTCCTTAGTTTTGCTAAAAAAATGAGGTGGAACAATGGCTGATGACTTCTTCTATTGGTCTATGATAGAAACAGAGGTGGTATTCATCCGGTTCAGACTGGTTCTGGACTAGCAGAAATTTTGACTAGTTCAGAGAACTGGCAAATACCACTTCTGACTGGGTCCACCTACCCACCCACACTATTGCCTTTCCTAAAAAACAGCTCAACTCACCAGCATTCAGACAGAGGTCAGTCTTTGAGCCCTGCGTGTGCACATAGAACCACTAGGAAAAAAATTGCAAACCCACCACTGGATAGAAAGTATGCTTACATACTGTATAACAGTATTGTATGCTGGTTGAACAGCTGTGGACAGGTAAGTACTACAGAGAGTGATTAATTTGGCACAAGAAACCATCGGTTGCCCCCTAACACCACTGGATGACATCGCCAGGTCTCGTTGCTTCAGCAGAGTAAGGAAGATACTTAGGGATGATTCATATCCTGGTCAGTGTCTTTTCTCACTTTTACCATTGGGCAGAAGATACAGAAGCATAGTCAGCTGGACAAACAGGTTTAAAAACAGTTTTTATCCATGGGTTGTGAGACTTCTAAATACAACTACAATCACTCCACACATACATGGAAACATATGACTGGTTTCTCCCTAATCACTTGTATAACAACCACTTTCTATAGTATTCATGTTGTGGTAGCTCAGTGGCTAAGAAGCTGAGCTTGTCGATCAGAGAGGTTGGCAGTTTGCTGGTTCGAATCCCTAGCGCTATGTAACAGAGTGAGCTCCCGTTACTTGTCCCAGCCTCTGCCAACCTTGCAGTTTGAAAGCATGTAAAAATGCAAGTAGAAAAATAAGGACCACTTTGCTGGGAAGGTAACAGTGCTCCGTGCATCTTTGGCATTTAGTCATGACGGCCACATGACCATGGAGAGGTCTTCAGACAGTGCTGGCTCTTTGGTTTTGTAACAGAGATGAGCACCATCCCCTAGAGCTGGAAACGACCAGCATGTATGTGAGAGGGGAACCTTTACCTTTTATTATACTTTTGTTATGGATAGCACCAGCAGAAGCAAAAATCAATTTTCTTGTATATATGTGCAATGACAGGACAGATTATTTAAGATAAATATTATTAAAAAGAAACACTCCCTCCCAGCATTGATGATGTTACCTAGTTGGGTAATGATACACCCACAAGAAAATTACCAAGTTCAGAGAGCACCAAGGACCCACACTAAGAGGTTGAATGTGGAAGGGCACTTCTATCTCTTTCGCCATCTTTGCATAGTTGCAAAGTATATTTGTGATTACTTTTTTAAAAAATGTAATGGAATTGGCTTCTATCCAAAATTATTTTACTGGTCAGGGATGTGAATATGGGAGGAGACATACCCTTTCCTGCTTTATTTCAGATAATGGATGGAAATTGATCAAAGAGTCAACCTGAAAATAAGGAAAAATGTTCTGACAGTGAGAACAATCAACCCATGGAACAGAAGTTTCCTCTGGAAGTTGTGGGAGCTTCATTACTGGAGGTTTTCAAGAAGAGATTGGACTGCCATCTTCAAAAATGGTGTAGGATCTCTTGCTTGGACCAGATGAACTACAAGGTCCCTTCCAACTCTGTTAATATCATAAATAAAATCTGTTAGATCTCAGGCCAGGCTGTAATATTGAGACAGGGAAGGATAGCTCTTGTTCTTTTTTTTATATTATTATTAAATGCTTACTATTGCATGTAAATACCAACAAACTGGAAAGGTACTAAATTGTCCTTGGATAATTGTCTAAGTATCTTTTATTATAACAGAACCTTGGCAAACCCAGCACTGACAGAAAAATTGAGGTGTAAATGATTTTGTTTGACACCCCCCACCACAGATGTTTCTTTAGGTACACAGTTAGACCTTAGGGAAAATTCAAAACTGTTTGTTTTGATACATACATTCATTTTGCAAGGCTATGTAAAATAAGTATTTCCTTGTCTCAGTTTTTGAGATAGAAAACTCTGATTTAATCTGCTTGCTCTCATTCTGATTCATTTTACATGAAATTTAGTGCTGGTTAAAAACAAAAAAACAAAAAACTTCAGCAGATTGAAGCACATCTGGTAAATGTGTGTTGCCTTATTTTTGCATAAATATTTATTCTGATTTGCAATCACTAATTTGATCCGGAGAGAGTTCTACATTGATGGTATGAACTACATAAACTTTCAATTGACAATTTATTCTTCAATAAGCAGAATCGTGTGTTACAATCTTTAATTTGACCCAGTGGGAATTCTGTGCTGATGATTTTGTCTCTATTAACTTCCAATTGTCTATATCCTTCCATGAACAAGAAAATCAACAATGGGTAAATCTGAATTTGACCTAGTTCCAGACATGGATAATATATAGACTATTTTGTTGAGATATTTTGTTGAGACTGCCATTTCACCAGCTGGATACATAGAGCTATGGGTATAAAATCAAAGTACAGTGTTGAACCCAATTATGCCTTACCTAAAATTAAGATGCTTCAAAGGAAAACATAATTAAACAAAAACAAAACCCCACCTTTTATGGGATGGAATTTATGAGCAATGCCCCTCTTACCCCCCAAAAAATCCAAGGTTCTTCACTCTGGACAGTGTTCAACTTAATAAAGTCTACTAACATCTCTTCTTCTTAAGATTACTAACATCTTTTTTTTTTTTTTCAAATTTAATTTAAACTGATTTGCATCAAAATTATAATGGGATGTGTGGTTTGCCTTGTGGGATGAAGAGAAGAGATGTTACCTGGGAAACAATCAGATAAGAGAGAGAGGAGCCCTCAGTGGCTTAATGGTCAGAGAAAGAAACTTAGGAAGGGCCTGACTTCATTAAATGAATGAATGAATGAATGAATGAATGAATGAATGAATGAATGAATGAATTCTTTATTGGCCAAGAGTGATTAGACACACAAGGAATTTGTCTTGGTGCATGTGCTCTCAGTGTACATAAAAGGAAAATATACATTCATCAAGAATCATAAGGTACATCACTTAATGATAATCATAGGGTACAAATAAGCAATCAAATCATACTAGGAAATTGCTCAGGCAGTTAAAAGTTGTGATGTGAAGTTTGCATCTCATGGCTTGCAGTACCTGACAATAAAGCAGAATTGGGTCATCTATTCATGTTTCCTGTTTGGTTTACTTGCAAGGACTGGTATCAATCTTGCAATCTTGTACCATTTGATCCAAATAGAATACACACTTCAAGTTGCATGCAAAAACAAGGAATTCATTCAAAAAATGTTTACCTGTAAAATGTAGGTTCAATACCTTTCATTACATATGCAGGAAAAGTATGAGTAAAATGTAGAGTAAAAATTGAGCATTTATGTTTAAAAAACACACACGAGAATTTTGGAAATCATGTTAAAACATATCCTTCTCTTCTTCCTTCTTTTAAAGACTGAAATTCCACTCTTCTAATGGATTGAGTGAAATGGCTTTAGACCAATTTTCATATTCCCAAAGCTAGACAATTTGTCATCTAGAGCATTGACCATCTGTTCAGGTAAATGGAAGAAAGAGAGACTACTTCACCACTACTTCAAATAAATGATCTTGGCTACTGACAACAGCACTTATCAGACTTGAATATAAGTCACATTAATTACAAGGGAACTTGCTAAACTTGATGTCCTCAAGTCCCAAAGATCTCTAGCTTCCATACCATCCCTGTAGATGTAAGTTAGAATGATGGATGGTTGTAAACATAAGGGACAGAGTGTTTTGCTTTCTAGCCATCTGTTGAAAGTAATGGAGAGAAGTCAGATTGCTTTTAATCATAAAAGTCCTAAAAAGCTAATATAGTGTACTGCCCTGCTCACCCACATCCACAGACACATGTAACTATGGTTTAGTGACTTTATTAATGTTCCACAGCAATTCCCTTTGCCAATACTCAGAACTTTCTAATTAAATCTAACCACAAGCAGGTCAAGATTAGCCTACAGAGTAATGACCTAATAGTCCATAAAGCAATTGAAAATTGCTCAAACAAATAAGTCCACCAAAGAAACTTAAATCCACCAGGCAAAACTTAAATGAGAGCCCACTTGGGCAAGAAAAGTTCAGAGTCTCTAAGACACAATTTCAAACAATCCAGGTTGAAGCAGGAATCACAACAATCAAACAAACAGCTAGAAAACTAACATGTTGTTCCCAGTAATGTCTTCCTATATGCTGTGATAAATAGTGAGTTTTCCAGTGCAACCCTTCAAGACAGGTGAGGCCTTCTCCTCTCAAGTAGTCTGGCTGACCTCCATTGCTCCTGCCTTCCCTCTGCCCTCTATGTTTTTGGATCAGATGAAGAAGGCAGTTCCTCCACCTCTTCACCAGCCATCTGTCTTTACAAGCTTTCCCCAGCTGAAGCCTCCTCCAATTCTCTTTTGGCCAGCCATTCATAGCCATTAATCAGCTCAGTTCCTGATGTGCCAGGAACTCACCCTCCTTTGAGCTGGCCTCTGAGGAGGAGGCTCATCCTCTTTTGAGCTGGCCTCTGAGGAGGAATCTGTGGATCACCCAAGGGAGACATCACATATAGATTGTAAAGCATATGTTCATCAGTTTGTCTTCTGCTAAACCACTGCTTGTAATATTATAAGTTTAGCACATTCAACTTTCAAATATTGTAATGACCACTTGATGGCAATTAAAAGAGAAAACTCTAGTCCAGGGGCTGCTTAAATCTGACTCACAGGGCCAGCCTGAAAATAGCAAAAGACTGGCCTGCAGGGTCTCTGGCAGCCAAAAGGGGGCAGGTGTGTGTGCGTAGCCTCCATGCAGACCATTTTTGGCCTTGTTGGCCTCCTATAGCACTTTGCCTTCCAAAATGGGGCACTGAGGGTTTTTTTGCCATTTTGGCCAACAAAGTGCTGCAGGAAGTGGTCCAGGCAAAAAATGGCCATGCGAGAGCAGTGTGTGGCCTCCCCAAGCCCCATTTTGTTGCTGCAGAAGGCCATCCAGGCTGTGTCCTTCCCTTCCAAACTGGCTCGCCCGTGGGGGAGAACTACAATGTTTATCCGGCTCTCGAAGAAATCCAGTTTGACACTCCTACTCTAGTCTTTTTGCTCACATCAGATGGCCATTCTGATTTTTGCAAAACAACAGTCAGGGAAGCTCTTTTTAGGGTAGCCATTAAATGCTTTGTAAAATCAAATGCACAAACTGATTTATGCCAAGAAAATGTACCCATCCCAGCCCTAAATAATACACATCTAATAGACACGAATACAAAAAGTTGGTTTTCTTATCACAAATATCCTGGCTTCATACACAAATCATGAGAAACTCATAGTTTTGTTTTGTTTTTTAAAAAAGTTTCCAAATGGGAAAAATATATGTAGATGGATATACCGGTCCTTGAAAGAAGAAAGTGCTAATTGTTATTAAGAAATTAAATCTCATTATGTCATGCTGATTTTCTATTCCATAATATTGAAGGCTGGGATGATAAATGAGTGCCAACAAATTCAGAAGAAAACAGCTATGCCTAGATTGGTTTCTCCCTCAACAAATATGTTTTCTGTCTTCAAGAACAGAATATATGGATGTCAGAATCGCCACAATATTAAAGCCTTTATGGCACATTCAACACCCACTCCCATCCCAAAAGGAAGCATTGTCTGGAAAATCAAAATTTGTAGAAGGATAGTTCTTTAAAACAGCAGCCCCTAAAGAGGTGTCTTCCAAGATATTACTTGGTTAAAATTCCCTCCATCCCCAGCCAGTGTTATGAAAGGTCAAACGTACTAAATATTATAGTTTGAAGTACCTAGGAGCATTTCTTTAGGGAAGGTTGTTAAGAATTACCTTTCTTAAATCTCAGAAATGTATCTGTGACCTTTATTATATTATGATTTAAACATTTCCTTTAAAAAAAAAGAGAGAGAGATTTAGTTCAGAGATAATTGTGTATCCTATCAGAAATACTGATACATTTTCCAGAGGGGGGAAATTATGTACAAAGTTAGGGGGGAAAGTCTTGGAATATTCATAGGAAATGTACAAAAAACAACAGGGTTTGAAAATTAAGCTGAGAAGATCAGCATAGAAAATGAATTTATTATAGAATCACAGAATCAAAGATTTGGAAGAATGTTGAAAATCAAAGACCCAGTTCCCTGATCAATAAAAAAATATGCAACAAAGGGTTTTGCTATGAAAAATTTAAAAGATAATTGTTTTATTTCTGCCTAAATACTTCCAAAGAAGAATCTGCTACTTTTGTCTGGTTTCAGTTGACCTATTATCCTTGTTAAGTAATTCTTAAAATGTTTATTTTTTCTTTTTCTGTGTTTTTCATGTGCCACTCATCCAGGTCATTGATAAAATGACAGAACCAGTCAAAACCAGCTAGCTTTATGGAACTATTAATAATTTCAATGGATTAGCAAGTTGTTGATTGTCCTCACAGCTGTAGAATCCAATTGATAATTCAATGTCTTCTCAAAGAAGGCATAATAGAAAATTGTAAATGAATAAACTAGGTGGCAAAATTACAAAACTCACAATGTTCATAAAGGACAAACTAGGAGCAGTCTCCTTCAAGCTAGAAACGGTTATAACTTGGAACAGACTTCTTCAAGCTATGTTTGTATCCTGGTGATCCATCCATGTGGTTTTATAGCCAACAGTATAGAACTAGATTCCCATTGCTTCCTTTGGAAATCCCCAGTCCCCATTTCTTCTATAGCCTATTATTTCCTTGTAATCTCTACCCAAAATCTACTGTAGACAGTTAAACCATTATCAGTCTCTAAAGAGACAAAAGTATCTCCAGTGAGTTTAATTCTTGACCTGCTAATTTAGACACTACTTACTCACCAGAACAACTAGACACAAAAACAGTTTTTTTGTTTTTTTTTTTCTGAAAGCCATCATTCTGCTAAACAAATGTTTCCCTCAACACTGTTCAACTCAGTGGTCGGATTCAAATTTTTTTTACTACCAGTTCTGTGGGCTTAGCTTGGTGGGTGTGGCAGGGGGAGGATACTATAAAATCTCCAGTCAGAAGTGGTATTTGCTGGTTCTCCAAACAACTAAAAATTTCTGCTACCGGTTTTCAAGAATTGATCAGAACCTGCTGAATACTGTTCTGAACTAGCAGGCTCGTAAGCCTGCAAACCTGACTGGCCCTTTACACAGCAGGCTCGTAATCCTGCATATTGATTGGTTCATGAACAGCGAGTCATGATTGGTCATTCCAGACTAATCTGATTGGCTAGTTAACGGGCTGCCGCGATGGGATGCTCCAAGCGTGGCAAACTTAAACCATTGGACGCTATGACAGCAGCCAGCTCTATAAAAGGAGCTGCTGCTGTCAGGCTTTTTGCTCTATTTTCCTGAAGTCACAATAAAGAGTTGAAGTCACTATTCGATGTCTCGTCTCCGTTATTGCACCCGCTCTCCAGGACAGAACACTGGCGATGAGGATGGGATGCAGAGACAATAGAGCTGACTGAGCACTTGCAAAGCATTGACAGAGCACGTTGCAGCCATTGCGCAGATATTGGCAGAATGGCCAGCAGCGCTATACCACCCGCTCCATTTGATCCAGCAAATGAAGATTGGGATTCGTATATGGACAGGTTTCAAATGTTCCTGGAAACCAACAATCTGAAGGATGCTATGCCTGGCAAGAAACGCGCGGTTTTCCTAACGTATTGCGGACCCGCCGTTTTCAAAATGGCTAAAGCATTAACAAAACCGGCTGAAATCAAAACCATGGATTGGGACACCCTTGCTCCCATCTTCAGGGCTCATTATGCCCCAGCAGTCCCAACCCTCATCAGAAGACATGAGTTTTACTAGAGGGACCAATGGGAAAGCGAGAGCATCGGGGACTTTGTAGCTGACCTAAGGAATTTGGGTGGACTAAGTGGTTTCGCAAATCTGGAAGAAGCCATGAGGGATCGGATTGTCCTTGGTCTAAGAGACCTCACCATCCAAATTAAGATTATGGCGAAGGGAGACATCACCTTCACAGATTCCATAGCGGATGCTACTGCAGCAGAAGCAACCAGGAAGTCAGCATCCCAAATGTGCCGAGCGAATGGGGCCAACCGCCAACTCGCCAGCAATACTACAATACCCACAGGGAGACATACAATAACAGCCCACCACGAAGACATCGAGTCCTCATCAGAAAGTGAAGAGGAAGAAGTCAACAGACTCAGATCAGAGCGCGATCAGCGAGACCAGTGAGGTTGTAAAACCAATTTTAAATGTGCCGGATGTGGGGGAAACCACCCACGAGCAGACTGCAGGTTCCTAGATGCCATCTGTCATTCCTGTGATAAAAGGGGCCACATCGCCAAAGTGTGCAGGGACAAACGAGGATCCAGCCCCAAGAGAAATGAAAATAGACATCCAGCAGACATCAGGCAACCACCCATCAAACAGGGACCACCCAAACCACCACTGGAGCCAGTACAACAGAAACCGAATGTTTGCTACCACTACCAGACAAGAGGAGGCACACCAGACCATCACCATCAGTCACGCTTCATCAGTGGATGCAAAAAAAATCCGGGTAAAGGTCACCATTGAAAATAAACCATGCATCATGGAAGTCTTCCCTATCGATGGTCTCCTGGAAAACTCCCAAGCAGCTGATCCCTGACATCCGCCGCCAGGATCTCAGCACTCAGGGACTCATATTAAAGGACTACCAAGGCAATCGAATTCCGGTTGCTGGTTCCAGGTCTCGTTTAAAGACCACACCGCAACTCTACCTCTTACCATTGTCGACAGAGACTGACCCAGTTTATTGGGATTGCAGTGGTTCGCTCCGTTAGGAATCGAATTGGCAGGCATCAACCAGACCATAAGCGAAGACTGGGAGGCAGCCCTCATCCGGGACTTTCAAGAAGTTTTCACCGAGTAACTAGGCAAGTATAAGGGGTCCCCCATTTCGTTTAATCTCTGCCCTGATATCGCACCCATTCGTTTAAAGCCACGCCGAGTTCCCTTTGCCCTCAAACCAAAAATCAATGAGCAATTGGACAAATTAATAGCACAAGGCATGTTAGAACCCATCGACCACGCCTGATGGGAGACCCCAATAGTAACCCCCATAAAACCTGATGGATCTTTGAGAATCTGTGGGGATTACAAGGCCACCCTGAATCACGCGCTTCAATGGAGCGCCTATCCAGTTCCTGTGGTCCAACACCTTCTTCACTCGCTTGGGGGCGGAAAAGTATTCGCGAAGCTTGACCTGGCCCAAGCGTATCAGCAGCTGCCAGTAGACGCAAAGACCGCAGAAGCCCAAATCATAGTCACACACAGGGGTGCGTTCAAATGTAATAGACTCCAGTTCGGAGTAAGCGTAGCACCTGGCATTTTTCAAAGTTTGATGGAAAGGTTGTTGCAGGGTATAAAGGGAGTTGTAACCTACTTCGATGATGTGTTGATAGCCACCCCTACAAGAAGTCAGTTAGAAAAGCGCCTAAGAACTATCCTACAAAAATTCCAGGACGCAGGACTCAAAGTCAAGAAGGAGAAGTGCCAATTATGCACTGAGAGGATTGAGTTTCTTGGCTACCTTCTTGACAAACAAGGAATTCACCCCACCAAAAAGAAATTGGCTGCTATTAAAAATGCTCCAAGACCTAGAAATAAGACAGACCTCCAAGCCTTCCTGGGTCTCATTAATTTTTATAACATCTTCCTACCCCAGAAGGCGACTGTTGCTGAACCCCTGCATAGGCTCCTTGACAAGAAGGCTTCCTGGTTTTGAGGACGTCGAGAGGAGCAGGCTTTCCAGCAAGTCAAAGTCCTTTTAACATCAGATGCAGTGTTAATCCAGTATAATGAAACACTACCCTTGACTGTAACTTGTGACGTCTCACCGTTCGGGGTAGGAGCCATCCTGAGCCATGTTTTACCAAATGGTACGGAGGTGCCTATCGCATTCTTTTCAAGAGCTTTATCTAAAAGTGAAAGGAACCATAGTCAGTTAGATAAAGAAGCCCTTGCTATTGTATCCGCAATTAAAAGGTTCCACGAATACGTGTATGGAAGATCCTTTTCCATAATCACAGACCACAAGCCATTGCTTGGCATTTTGGCAGGGAATAAACCAACTCCCCACATCCTATCGCCAAGAATGACACGATGGTCAGAGTTCCTGCCGCCTACGACTACCAGTTAAGACACCGACTGGGGAAAGCCATTCCCCATGCTGATGCCTTAAACTGTTCGCCATTACCGGAGTTCCTAGACGACCCAGCTCCTACCCTACCCACACTACAAATTGAGACGCTTCCCTCACCTCCACTAACTGTGCAGGATATCGCATTGGAAACAAAAAAAGACCCTTGTTTGGCGTAAGTCCTCAGCTGGGTGGAGAGGTGATGGCCGGAAATCAAACCCAATGACACATTCAAACCCTTTAAAAACAGACAAACAGAACTCTTCTCACAAAAAGGGTGCGTGTTATGGGGAGACTGAGTAGCCATCCCAGAAAAACTACAAAAGAAAATCCTGAAAGTACTGCATGATGGACACCCGGGCATCGTGCGAATGAAAGCACTGGCAAGGAGCTACACCTGGTGGCCAGGTATGGACAGACAAATCAAAGCCTGGGTTGCCACCTGTAGCAAATGCCAAGAAACACGTTCAGCTCCACCAAAAGCACCACCAACGGAATAGGAAACACCCAGGGGTCCATGGTCCCGTATCCACATCAATTTTGCGGGACCTACAAAAGGACACACTTTTCTAATAACAGTAGACACCTATTCGAACTGGCTCGAGGTGAACAAGATGAAGACCACCACTACAGATGTGGTCATCAAAAAATTGAACAAACTATTTGCAATACACGGATTCCCAGATGTCTTGGTTTCCGACAATGGCCTGCAGTTTACCGCCTTGGCGTTTGAACAATACCTAGCAGACCAAGGGATACGCCACGCCTTGACATCACCTGCTCACCTGGCAGCCAATGGCAGAGCTGAACGAATGGTTCAGTTCACTAAAACAATCTTACACAAAATGGACCAAGGGAACATCCACGACAGAGTCACCAGGATGCTCCTCCTTCAACATATTACACTGAACAGCACCACAAATAAAAGCCCAACTGAACTCCTGATGGGCAGGAAACTTAGATCACATTTGGACCATCTACACCCTGCCTACACCCCAGAAAAGCCCCGGGGTTCCAGCAGCAGACATTGCACATTTCAGGTAGGAGACCTCATATTCACAAAGAACTTTACTGGTGACCCATTGTGGGTCCCCGCCAAAATAACACAAATTACGGGTCCCCGTTCCTACCGATTGGAAACCACAGATGGAAAATTGCGGAAACGCCACATAGACCAGCTGCATTCCAGGCTGACAACTACTCCCTCCACAAACTCTGAACTCAGAACCAGAGGGGGAAGGGAAACAGAGGATTTTGAAAATGAACTAACACCAGGTCCTAGACATGCAAACCCACAGTCCGCACAATCAAGCCCAGCATATTCACCAGCTGAAGAGGAGCCGTGGCAGACGATCGTCTCTCCAGGCAGCAGCAGCCGGGCGGGGTCAGCAAGTCGAGAGGATCCAGATGACAGGAATGAAGGAAACGTTGAAGGTATCCCCGAGTCACCTTTGATGTTACCCAGCACAGAAGCCAAGTCACCTTTACAGCGGGACACGGCGGGCAGTCTACCAGAGCCAGCGGCCAAGCAAGAACAGATGGAACAACGCAAATCAGGTAGACAGGTGCAAAGACCTGCCTACCTGCGCAAATACATCACCCCACCCCTGAGATGGAACCTAGAGGGGAGGGGTGTTCCGAACTAGCAGACTCATAAGCCTGCAAACCTGACTGGCCCTTTACACAGCAGGCTCATAATCCTGCATATTTGATTGGTCCGTGAACAGCAAGTCGTGATTGGTCATTCCGGACTAATCTGATTGGCTAGTTAATGTGCTGCCGCGATTGGATGCTCCAAGCATGGCAAACTTAAACCATTGGATGCCATGACAGCAGCCAGCTCTATAAAAGGAGCTGCTGCTGTCAGGCTTTTTGCTCTGTTTTCCTGAAGTCACAATAAATAGTTGAAGTCACTATTCGATGTCTCGTCTCTGTTATTGCACCCGCTCTCCAGGACAGAACAAATACCACCTCTGATTCAACTATTACAAAGTCTGACTACTATTACTGTTAATCTTCTCATCACCCATCCTCTTCCACTTGTGACTGTATGACTATAACTTTGTTGCTTGTATACTTATGATTTATATTGACTGTTTCTTAGTATGATTTGATTACTTATTATACCCTATGACTATTACTAAGTGTTTTACCTGATGATTCTTCAATCTTGACGAATGCATATTTTCTTTTATGTATACTGAGAATATTTACACCAAGACAAATTACTTGTGTGTCCAATCACACATGGCCAATAAAGTATTCTATTCTATTCTATTCTATTCTATTCTATTCTATTCTATTCTATTCTATTCTATTCTATTCATTGTTTTCTTCTAAATACTCTAGGCCAGGGATATCAAATTCAAGGGTCGGGGGGCGGATTCAGCCCTGAGGGTGTTTAGATCTGGCCCACAGGACTCCCTAGAAACAGTGAAGGACTGGCCCATGGTGTCTCTGCCAGCAAAAATGGAGCTCAGGAGGGCTGAGCTAAGTTTTCAGTGACAGAGGGTTGCAGGAGACCCTCTGAAAACAGAGCTCGGGAGCCTATTTTTGCTGGCAGCGGGCTCAGGTCAGCACAGGCACCCCGGAAACAAGTGATGTCAAGCTGGCCATGCCTCCCTGGCTCCCCCAAGGTCAAACACCTGAGATCCCTGCTCAAGACTAAACATTCCAATCTGACCTTTTCCACCCAAAGAAACATTTGAAAGATATGAAGGCCTTGATAAAATGGAGAGACTCTGTCATGCCCCTGTTGGAATCTGAATTCAAGGAGGAAGCTGAACTGCTGACAGGGAGTGGGAGTGTGGCTCTGCTGACTGTGGAGGAAACTGGGGAAGGGCAAAGTCCGGTTGGGCAGAGAAGGGGAGAGTTAGAGCAAGAGAGAGGGAATTCAGAGGAAGACCCAGGTCCACCCCCTCTTCATCCTAGGGCAAGCAGGAAGGAATGGAGAAGGGAGCAACGTGGGTTGTGTGGCTTACAGGGGAGGAAAGGGCCCTGATTCCCTTCATTAGTTGCAGCTGGAACACAGTTTGTAAAAAAGGCAAGCTGTGTGTGGCAGGCTGCTGGGAGAAACGTGACTTTATCTTGTGTTGTCGTGGCTTATCTGTGTTCCTGGCATCTTCCCAACCATGTGAGTTTTGCTGTGCCTTTAAGTCTGAAATTCCTGCCAAACTAATTACTTCAGTTTGGTTTGGTTGGACTGAAAGTTAGTTTCTGTTGACCATGTTTTGGACTTAATTTTCTGCAGTCAAAAGCTGTTCCTGGGAAAGTTTTCCTCCAGCCAGAAGGTAACCTAGACATTGGGGGCAAAGTTGGAGATAATAAAGGGACTCTTATTGATTATCTGACTGTGTTGCCTTTGTGTCACACCCCAGGTCATCACAGAATCTCTCTCACTCTTTTCTTTTTTTTTCTGCTTGACTAGTGACCACCAAAGAAAGGGCTTGTCTAGATCACCCTTGTCTCCTAAACTATTTCTAACATCAGTCCCTGCTATCCATTCAAGTCCAGCTCCAAATTAATGGGTGATATGATAAAAAGATATCACACACCTTGAATCTCTCCTGGAATAAAGAAATATATATATATATACAGAAGAAATACTAGTTTTTAACTTACACAATTGATTAAAAATTTAAAGCTATCTGTTTCTCATGAGATGGGTCAAATAAGAGTATCATAGGAAGCAAGAATTAAAAGAAACCTATGGCCACAGTTAACTATGGCTAAACGTTATTATTTTGTGGGACAATGTACTGTAACGATTACTGCAAAAGTCTTAACTCGTTTATCCTGTGAAAATTGAAATAACTTCATAAGGGATATTGTTTTAGTTAGTATACTTCTCTTGAGCAGTGGTAGGCTTCCAAAGAATCCTGTGACTGGAATGGTTGTTTAAATCAGTTTCACAAGACCTTTTGTTCAAACCCAGACAGATTCTAACAAATTATATGCCAAAATTGATAGGCTCCAGTGGTCACTATCTCTTAAGAGACAGGTTGTTCTATTTCTTATTCTTATTTTTTTTTCCCCCATACATTTGTTCTTTGGGAATCTTTTGAAAAAGATTATTTCACAGATGTGTCTAAGTTAAGTTTCTGGTCATGAGACTCAATCCATATCTCTCTTCTGACCTAGACTTCCCAAGATCATGAAGCAGACTCCTCGTGTTGATAAAACCCCTTTTATTTAGGTTAAAGTGAATTTCTTTCCAGCACAGTCCCAGCAAACACTCTTTCATGAGATTTCACAACCACAGACCTTTATCAGGCTTAGAGAGTTGCCAGGCCAATATCTTCCAAATGCCATGCTGTGGCAGCAAGTACTTGGCAAGAAGTCAGGAACAGAGCTTTACTCTAATGAACTGAACTAATTGTTTCCTGCAAACACCACTCCCCTTTTGTTCCTCTTTATTTCCTATGGGAGGGGCCATTCACCATCCACCTGAGCCTTTACTCCAAAGTAGACCTTAATTATTTCTTAACTATTCTCTTCTCCTGGCAGCTCTGTGCATGCACACACTGGGAACCAGGCTCCAGCTGTTCTTCTGCCCCACTGATCTCCAACTCCGAAGGCAGCTGATAATTGTCAGACAACCCTGGCCCCATCTCTGCCTCTGATGCAAAGCATTTGTTAGAGACTTCCCCAGACTCCAGGACTGGCCCATGTTCCTCCCAACCACCTCACTATCTGAATCTTCTGCCAGCTCTGCTGGCTGCTGACGGGCCACAACAATCTCTTAGTGGACTAAGTACAATAGATTTTAAAGTTGTCTAAAATGGTTACTGAAGGACAGCCTTCTCTGAACTAAGAATATAGGATGTGACAATTAACATTGGAATGTTGACTTAGTGCTAATGCTTTCTAATTTAGTACACCATAATCAAATCTGGCTGTTAATTCTCAGTCTGGGTAGTGCTTGACATTTGAATCATTAATTTTGTTTTAATTATGACACAAGAGTAAATTCTTGTGAATAATATTCAACATATATAAAGTTGATGCCATCTGCAGATGGCCAAAATGTAATGAAAAAAAAAAATGCTAGTACTTGCCAATGTTTGCAGTATGATGCCAAAATATGGATTACTCATGAATCATCAGTAGACTGAGGAACAGTTTACTGTCTAGCAATTAGAAAAAAGCACCAAGAAACCAACTGTTTATGGAATCATAGACAAAAAAATGGAGTTATTAAAGAAAAGAAAAAAGATTTAGAAGACACTATAGGGTTTATTCAGAATCTTAACACAGAAATCATTAGTTCTGACAGTAAAAGCATGGTGACTACATAGAATGATTGGTTACTACTGAAAATTATTTGAAATCTTTTCATTATTATTTCAGTGAGTTAGCTGTTATAATAGTTATATATTTGGGGATGAAATTATGCTTAGAAATAATCTGTTATTTCAGTAGTAGATGGTGTGCTTAAATGTTAGTGATCAAATTAATTTTGATCATTTGTAACATACACACATTCATACATACAGTATATTTATGAAATGTTTACAATAACACTAAACAACACAATAAAATGGTTAAAAAGAGAGACTAGAAAAGCAGTTCAGAAAATGAAATAAATTACTATTCTCTTAGTATTCCTCCCACACATAAACATATTCATCTGGCATAAAACAATTATGGTTTCCTGAAATAACATAAGATATAACCTTAGACTATATACTTGAAAAGGTTTTAAGTTCAGCTGGACCAGAAACCTACTGAAAATTAATTCACATGATTTACAACGAGTGGGCAAAATTTATTTTTTCTTCATAACTATTCCAACAAAAATTAACATTAGTTTGTAAGAAGTCATATACCACCTATGAATAGTTTAAGGATTTTTTTTCTTTAATTTGGACTGCAGGCTATGATGCTGGTGTGGGAAGCTACCCCACTCCTAGAAGAATGAAATATTTTGAGAACTATTAAAAGAAAGCAGATTATTATATTTCCCAAAGAGAGGAATGGAGATATATGGCTTTTTAGAGGAACTGAACTAGGTGTATATTTCTTCCCTCACTGGTTTTCATACTTTAATCCAGTTTAAGTTCTTAAAACCTCTTGTTGGAAATCTTATTTCCCCAAGCTATTTTCAAATCAACTAAATGGTATATTTGTTTCTTTTCTGTGAAATTATGTAATTTAGAGTTGAGTTGACTGTTTTAGATGAATCCAAGAGATTTGATGCTTCAAAGGTGGTGAAAGGTCTGTTTTCCTGAGTATTTCTATATTAAGAAGAAGAGATCCAAGCTGGAACAGAGAAGTCAAGCACGTTTCAAAGATGTTAACTCATTAATTATCAACTCTAAATTAATAGGATTGTTGGAATGATAGAAACCCTTCGATCTGTATAATTTCCAACTGATCTTTGGTTTGTAAAACATAACCACAGATGCAGCATGATAACAATAGAAATAAAAGGAGAACAAAGGAGAGGTTTTAGCCATTTCACCCAGATTTTAAAATTAGCACTCTAAAAGGGATTGTTGATAGTTTTAAAGGCTACAACTTTTAATAGTGTCTGGTAGGAATATGGAGCTTCTAATATCCCAGCATTATCTCACTGGGGCCTCAACCCAGATTTTGATGTTCACCTTTGTTAACAACCTTGCCATATTTCTTAAATGGAAAACCTCAGAATAACAGAATAGAGTTGGAAGGGACCTACAGATTCACTTCTGTATCATTTCAGACAAATCACTGTCCAATCTCTTTATAGAAACCTCCAGTGATGGAGTACCTGTAATTCACAATAAATAGATAGATTTGGAAGTCCAAATCCACCCTGAGATATTTTAAATGCAATGTTATTTTTTAACAGTGCTTCAATCTTTTTCAAGCCAGTGCAATTTTTAAAAAAAAAAAAAAATCACCACTTAAGCGTTAACACAGATACATTTCCATATTTTGAACTTTTTTTAAAAAATGGATTTAAACCATTTAGTAGTTGTTATTCATTGGAGCTATAATAACTCCAGTTCCTGGTTTTCATTTTGATAAATTTTACTACAGGGACTTGAACAGATAACAGATAATCAAAGTTGGAAGGGACCTTGTAGGTCTTCTAATCCAACCCCCCACCCAAGCGGGAGACCCTACATCATTTCTGACAGATGGCAGTCCAATGTCTTCTTGAAAATATCAAGTGATGATGCTCCCACAATTTCTGAAGGCAACTTCTGTTCCATTGGTTGATTGTTCTCACTGTCAAGTTTCTCCTTATTTCCAGGTTAAATCTCTCCTTGTTCAGTTTCCATCCATTATTCCTTGTCTGGCCGACAGGAGTTTTGAACATGGACTAAGAATAACTTTAGTGTATATTGGTGTACATTCAAAGTGACAATAAAATTATTCTAAGTTTATTGTCATTTTGAATGTACATTAAATGGCATACATTAAAATGAAATTTCATTGGATACAGCTCTCAAAGTGTCAGCACCTCTAATATACACTACATAGACATGATTACATAAATAAATAAATAATACAAAATTATGCATATACCCACATATATTGTACAGAGATAGGCATTGTTAGGTACTTGGACATGGGTTGGAGTAAATGGAGACAGTCTTTGAATGTGAACATTCAGCTCTTTATTGCATAGTGACTTCTCAAAACAATAACAGTGAACTCTGCCTTATATAGGCAACTTTTGTGAGAATTGTCCAATAGTGAGCTATGAACGCTAGCTCTTTAAACCAACCAATAATAATCCTCTGTTAAGGGCCAATCGGATTCCTAAGAACTAACCAATCCGATCTGGCCGCCTAACAGCCAATCAGAAGTGCAGGGCCAGAACCCTGCACTTTACCTCAAGCTCATACTTTATTAACTATGGTACATACACAACACCCCTTCCCCCTGGCTTCTTAATTATGGTGTAGTTATATAGTCCTTTAAATAGGACGGTTGTCTTTTAAGTCTTTCGGATTTTCGTTGGACTGGTTGATTGCAATCCTGTTGAGGTAGATTGTTGTTTGGCAGTGTCTCTGCTTCTTGCTCAGGTGCACTTTCTTGCGGTGCAAACAATTCTCCTTCCTGTTCCATTTCCTGAGTCTCACTTGATTCGTCACTCCCTTCGATCAGGTTCCCTGGAACGTCATCTTCTTCTGTACCTCTCCCCCCCCTCGGTTTGGTCATGGGGGAGTTGTTGACTGGCCGTTGTGAGTCGTGACCGTAATTGGTCAATATGCCGTTTCCACAGTCTATTGTCACAGCATTTCACTACGTAGGATTTGGGGCCGGTCACTCGCATTACCGTTGCCTCTATCCAAAACGGATCGCCTGATAAGTTTCATGCGTAAACGCAGTCTCCTACCTGGAAAGTGCGATAGCGGCCACTGGATCCTATTGGCTTTTCCAGTTCGTAAGCAGGGTGCAACCGGTCAAGATGGGAATGGAGTCTTCGTCCCATCAGTAGTTCCGCGGGAGTTCTGCCAGTGATGCTATGTGGAGTTATGTGTTGCAAAAAGAGAATTTGGTTGACTTTGTCATCGATATTGTCATAGTCCATTTTTTGCAAAGTCTTTTTAACAAATTGGACCATGCGTTCTGCTCGGCCATTGGTCGCAGGGTGTGCAGGTGAGGTGAGCGCATGGCGGATGCTGCGGTCAGTGAGGTACTGCTCGAACATTAATCTGTGAACTGTGGCCCGTTATCGGACACCAGGACGTCAGGTGATCTGTGGGTTGCAAAGAGTCTATTTAGGATCTTAATCACTGCCTTGGAAGTTGTGGCCGTCATACGATGAATTTCTAACGAATTGGAGTATGCGTCGACTGTCAGCAGGAAGGTATATCCTTTGGTTGGCCCCGCAAAATCCAGGTGGATTCTGGACCAGGGTCCACATGGCGTCTCCCATTCAGTAGGCATGGCTTTTGGTGGGGTGTTGCTGACTTGTTGGCAATTGGGACATGCTTTAACCCACTGCTCGATTTGCCGGTCCATGCCCGGCCACCATGCGTAGCTTCGTGCAAGCGCTTTCAACCGCACGATGCCGGGGTGGCCCTCTTGCAGAATTTGTAGCAGCGTCTTCCGGAGTCGTTCTGGGACAATGACTCAATCACCCGAGATGATACAGCCTTTTTGGGAAAAAAGTTCAGTCTGTCTTGCTTTAAACGGCACGAAGTCATCTAGGACTTGGTCCAATGGCCATCTGCGTTCTACCCAGCCTAGGACTCGAGCTAGGGTGTGGTCTCGTTTGGTTTCTCTCGCGATGTCTCGGGCGGTCATAGGCGGCAAGTAGAGTGTTTTGATCTGCAACGTGGTTGCCGTTGGTGCCGGATCTTCAAGAGTCTCTGGAAGCGGTGCTCGGCTTAATGCGTCGGCATGGGGAATGGCTTTCCCTGGGCGATATTGCAGGCGATAATTATAAGCAGCTAGGAATTCTCACCATCGGATCATTCTAGGGGATAATATGTAGGGGGTTGGCTTGTCCCCAGCTATTATCCCTAGCAACGGTTTGTGGTCAGTTATAATGGTGAATGTCCTTCCATATACATATTCATGAAATTTCTTTACAGCTGAAACGATTGCGAGAGCTTCTTTATCAATTTGTCCATAGTTCCGCTCTGCATGTGAGAGAGTCTTCGAAAAGTATGCAACAGGGGCTTCGTTCCCATTAGGCAGTACATGACTCAAAATTGGCGCCCACCCCGAAGGGCGAGGCATCACAGGTTATAACTAGTGGTAAAGTCTCGTTATACTGCATAAGTACAGAGTCAGATGTGAGCAATTTTTTAACATTCCGGAACACTTGTTCTTCCCGGTAACACCAGACCCACAATGCTTTTTTATCTAATAACCGGTGTAACGGTTCGGCAACAGTCGCCTTGTGCAGTAAAAATACATCATAGAAATTAATGAGGCCTAAGAATGCCTGGAAATCGGCCTTGTTACGTGGCCTGGGAGCATTTTTTATCGCCTTTAATTTACTTTCAGTAGGGTGAATGCCCTGACTATCAATCCGATACCCTAGAAACTCAACACTGTCAGTATATAAGTGACATTTATTTTTTTTTCACCTTAAGTCCTGCCTCTTGGAATTTTTTAAGAACACATTTCAAACGATCCTGCAAGATTTTTTTGGTAGGGCTGCAATTAATACGTCATCAAAATACAGAACCACGCCCTTGATTCCCTGTAATAACCTTTCCATGAGGCTTTGGAATATCCCCGGGGCTACACTAACCCCAAATTGCAATCGAGTACATTTAAAAGCACCTCTGTGCATTACAATTGTTTGGGCTTGGGCCGTCTTTTCATCCACTGGTAGTTGTTGATAAGCTTGAGCTAAATCTAATTTGGCGAAAACCTTTCTGCCCCCCAAGGAATGGAGGAGGTGTTGCACCACCGGAACTGGATACGCATTCTGCTGTAGGGCGTGGTTTAAAGTGGCCCGGTAGTTCCCACAAATTCGGATAGACCCGTCTGGCTTAATGGGTGTTACAATAGGGGTTTCCCATGGAGAGTGATCGATGGGCTTCAACACCCCTTGAGCAATTAGCTTGTCGAGTTGTTCGTCGATCTTAGCTTTAAGAGCGAATGGAACTCGATGGGGTTTCAAGTGAATTGGGGCTACTTTTGGATCTAGATTAAATGAGATTGGGGTCCCCTTATACTCGCCTAAACGGTCCGCGAAGACATCGCTGAACTCAGAAATAAGGTCTTCCTCCCACTCACAACCACCGACTCAGTTCACGCCGGCCACTTCAATGCCGAGTGGCGTGAACCATTGGAGGCCTAATAGACTAGGCTTCTCTCTATCGATGATCGTTAGAGGTAAGTACACTGTATGCTTTTTGAAGGAGACTCGGACTCGGCAGGACCCGACCATGGGGATTCGATTTCCTTGGTAGTCCTTGAGGATGAGGCGTTGAAATTGGAGGTCTTGGCATTGGATTGTGGGGATAAGTTGCTTGAGTGTCTTCCAAGACACCATCGAGAGGGACGATCCCAAGTCGACCTCCATGTGGCAAGGCTGGTTCTCGATGGCTACCGTGACTCGAATTTTCTTAGTGTCCAAAACTGAGACGTGACCTATAGTGATAGTATGGTGAGCCTCTTCTTTTTGCAAAGCTTGATTTCTGTAGGAGTGGTTTACTGGTTCTCACCTTACAGGATGGTTTCCTGTCGATTGGTGATAGTTGGCCCCTTTTGAGGCCTGGCTGGGTCCTGGCAAGCTGCAGCAGACCCAGCTGATGTGGCCTCGTTTCCCGCACTCATGGCAGAGTGCGTCGCGGAATTTGCATTCGGCCCTGGCATGGTTTGTTCCACAGCCAGCGCAAGGGCGTAAGGGCTTAGGGCGAGAGTCCCGGTCGGACCGCAGTCAATGGACCCCTTCTTCGTCGCTGTCTGACGACGAAGAGAGGTCCTCGTGGTGCATCGTTAGTAGCTGCCCTTCTGAGTTGGGTGAGATTTTGCCGGTCGGTTGTGTTGCTGGAGTGCGGCTTCGCCGTAATTATGCAGCCAACTTTTTGGTCACCTCCGCAGCCGTGGCTTCGGCAATGGTGTCAGCAAGGCTGATGTAGCCTTTCACCATCAGCTTGCTTTGCACGCCTAGTGCATCTAATCCCAGAATTACTCAATCTCTTAGTGCTTCTTCTAAATTGGCGAACCTGCAGAGGCCCCCTAAATTCCGGAGGTCCGTCACGAAATCGGCCACGCTCTCTCCTTTTCGCTGGTTTCTCTGATAAAACTCGTGGCGTCTCACAAGTGTAGGCACGGTTGGCGCATAATGGTCTCTCAGGATGGGTTCGAGGTCGTCCCAGCTCATTGCTTTCACTTCTCGAGGTTTGGCGAGTGCTTTAGCCATTTTAAATACAGCTGGGCCAGAGTGCGTCAGGAACAGTGCCCGCTTTTTTGCTGGTGTGGCATCCTTCAAATTATTCGTCTCAAGAAACATTTGGAAGCAATCCATGTAGGATTCCCAATCCTCTTGGTTTGGATCGAATGGAGCGGGTGGTATGTTGCCGCTGGACATGGTTCCATTGTTGGCTTCGTCTTTCATGTGCTCGGTATTGCTTCCTAGCTTCTTAGGTTCAGACGTCTCCAAATCCCACCTTCATTGCCAGTGTTAGGTACTAGGACATGGGTTGGAGTAAATGGAGACAGTCTTTGAATGTGAACTTTCAGCTCTTTATTGCATAGTGACTTCTCAAAACAATAACAGTGAACTCTGCCTTATATAGGCAACCCTTGTGAGAATTGTCCAATAGCGAGCTATGAACGCTAGCTCTTTAAACCAACCAATAATAATCCTCTGTTAAGGGCCAATCGGATTCCTAAGAACTAATCAATCCGATCTGGCCGCCTAACAGCCAATCAGAAGTGCAGGGCCAGAACCCTGCACTTTACCTCAAGCTCATACTTTATTAACTATGGTACATACACAACAGGCATGATTGCATTTTAAAAAATATAGTGAGTCCTGAATACCATATGCATGCACACTTATGAAAATGGACAAAATATGATGGTAAAGGATTTTTACCTGAATTCTGTTGCTACTCGCAACTTTATTTTTGCACTCAAGGCATTGATTCTGTCTAATGAAAGTTAGCGCTGGATTGCTTATGGAAGTGTGGTTTATCACATTTTTTAATTTAGATTTCCAGTGCAAGGTTTAATACAGGACCCTTGAATCAAAGCTTACGTTCTAATTCACATCCATAATATTAAGATGTGAACCAGTTCTGATATAACATGTTCCTGCTAGACATTTGGGCTGGGTTTAGATTCTTCTGACTAGCAGACCCTTCTGTTGAAAATCTTGAAGAAAGTTGCTAATTTTGCAACTTTAAATGGAGTGATGGGTAATTTGGAGGTCTGGAAAAATAGCTAGCCAATGTTATTTACTGCTTTACTGATTGGCTATTTCTATACGTTTAAAAACATTATTTTAATTATCTGTCTTATCTCCTAGTCCATGTCACTTGTTCCTTCTCAATATATTACATCCATCTTATAAATATGCATTTTCCCTTCTTTTTAATTTTATTTGGACTGTAAATTTATACATCAATAAATAAGAACAGATACAGCACAACATAAAATATGTAAACACAGAGTCAGCTAAAGTCAACAAATAGGTGTAACATTACATTTGAAAAGTCTTTAAAAGACCTGGGGGAAAAGTAGTCCTCCTTTGTCAATTTATTGTACAGGTGGACTACTTTTTTTCAAACTAGAAAAAAAAAAAGTTCATAATTAATAGAACATCTGTATATTTTCTATAAATCAGAAGGAAAGCACAAAATTATTACAAAACACTGTCCTTGGTATAAAAGTTATGACATTAATTTCTGATAATCAATAGATCCTTAAACTAAAAGTAAAAGTGAAATCCTACAGATGTTTACACAGGTTAAGTCTTATCAAACTGAATGGGGAAACCTTTATTGAACTCTGCCATTTTTAAAAATTGAATAGTTATTCCGATTGTACTGTAAGTTAAGCTGCTACTCAGGTGTATCTTTGTTGTAAAATAAATACTTTCACAAACTGGAGAATAGAATAGAATAGAATGGAAGGGAAGGGAATGGAATGGAATAGAATAGAATAGAATAGAATAGAATAGAATAGAATAGAATAGAATAGAATAGAATAGATTTTATTGTCACTTTAAATGTACACTAATCACATACATTAAAATGAAATTTCATTGCATTTAGCTCTCAAAAAATAACCATGATGCATATAGCCACATACACACATATATATATAACACAAAGAAACATCACAGTGTAGTGTTGCATGACGGGAAAAAATTCTGCAAATTGACAAGATGAATGGCCTAGGGAATAAAGCTGTTATAGAATCCAGTAGTCCTGCTATAAACACTTCGAAGTCTCCTCTCAGTGGGGGAGCCACAGAACCAGACTCTAGAGTTGGTGTGTATGGTCTCTAACAATGCTTTGAACTCTAAGTACATAGTCCTTATAAGCAGTATTCTGAAAAACGGGAAGTGAGCTTCCTATAATCTTCTCAGCTGTCCTCACCATTCTCTGTATGGACTTTCTATCCAGTGCACTACTGCCACCAAATCAAACAGTGCTGCAGTTTGTTAAAATGCTCTCAATCGTGCCTCTGTAAAAAGTGGACAGGACAGAAGGAGAAAGATCATCCTCATCCAAGACAGGAAATGCAGGTGCATGCAGGTTTGCATGCTTCACTAAAGGTAATATAGGAAGCAACCAACTCAGATTGTTAGTTACCTGCACCTCAGATACTTAATGTTGTGAATGAATAATGCCAAATAAAGTTATCTTGAGCTTGAAGTCTAGTGCAGGGTTCTGGCCCTGCACTTCTGATTGGCTGTTAATGGCAGGATCGGATTGGTCCGTTCAGGAGCATCTGATTGGCCATCAACAGGCCATTCTCATTGGTTAATGGAGCTAGCGCTCCAGGATTGCTATTGGTTGAATAGTTAATAAGTTGCCTATATAAGGAAGGCTATAGCAGCCATCCAGTTTGAGCTGTCACACCATGTAAATAAAGAGTTTGAAGTTCACTGTTTCTACTGGCTCGTCTCCATTATTCGCACCCATGCTCCAGACTTAACACTTAATACTGTTGACCACCTCCACAGCTGTAGTCTTGATACTTCTAAGGATTGTGGCACCAGTTTTGTCAGCCCCTGCAAATCCTTCTTTTCTCAGGATAAAGTTGTCTCAGCTGATTTTATGTTAATACTAGCTCTATACCTGTGCTTTGCTCTGAAACTATGTGATTGGGCATAGTTTTTGGGGAGGAAAATAAGGGGGGGGGAAATGTTCCCCTGGCTACCAGCATCCATCAGTATGGCTAGTGTCCATTCAGGGTGTGAGAGTTGAGGGCTGTTTGGAAACTGAAGCAGTATTTGCTTTGTGAGCAAAAGAGACAGCAAGGAGCCCGAGCATGGCTTAGCTCAACTGTTCTGTACTTAAAGCTGCTTGGTGCTCTGAAATTGAAATTGAAACTCCTGCCTTCTGCTTGTGTTTTGCATTTGGAAAAGATTTCTTTTCAGGTAGAGGGGAGGGGGGGAGTAGAACTCCTTAGTGTTAATAATAATATATGAAATACTAATGCTCTGATGGTCATTTTGAAAAATCCTTTCTTTTAGTGAACACCTAGAAGCCAAGAGGAACCTATGTACCAAATTTTAAGTTTGTAGGCTTTATGGTTCTGGAGATTTTGTGATGATGGGTGGGTGTTTTTTTTAATATAAATTACACACACACACACACACACATATATATATATATAATAAAAAGAGCTAGCATGCTGCAAAAGAAAGAGCCATTCAGCAGTGTAATCATTATCACTAAAGTTGTTTGAGTTCTATTCACAGGAAAATATTGAAGGAAAACATTAGAATGTTGGAGTTATGTGCATGGAAACTTAATCTGCAAATTAATGGAAACTAAATCTGTGTCCAAAGATAGTTTACTCTGTCGCTCAATGGTTCAACAAAAAAGACAAAAAATAGCTAAGATGATAGGTAGGAAGAAGGCAGAAGGAGTGGATAGCTGGTCATAGGTTTATTTATTTATAATTTATATTTGCCTTCTCCAAGGACTATTTTGTAAGATTGTTTGGAACATTGTCTCAATATTACAAATATGGGTGAAAGAAGATGGTGTCTCTTAACCCAAGTGCCTCCTAGTGTAATGAATCACTCTCTACGGCTTCACTTTCTATGGCTTCACTTTCTGCAAAGACAGATCAAAATATCTATATGGAAGTGTTTTATAATAATATCCTGTCAGTAAGTAAAGGTCAAATATCTTGGGACTGGGGAAATACTACCTTCATTAACTTTTTAAAAGTTATTTTATTCTTATGAGATTCTAATGTTTAATAGTCTTTATGTTGATTCTTAACTTAATTGGTAAAGGTTCACAAGGTATAATAACAATATCTTATATAAAGAATTGCAAGCATTGGATATCTAACCGGTAACCAAATCATGGGCTTAAAGTAATTTTCTCTAAATGCAACAACATTAAATACAAAGAGACAATAGAAATGGTACATAATATCTGCTTAGTTTTATTTTTTAAAATAATAACAGTAATCTGAATAAAATAGAAATGTTGTAGCACTATTTCAAGAGAAGTACAGCAGCCTGCTGATTTCCTAGGAGAGCAGTTATATGCACCTCTACAGACTTTCTCCACATATTTTTTTTAAGAAAAGGTAAACACAATAAACAGATTTCACTAACAAAATAACTTTAGGCAATAAATGAAATTATCATACACACTGGAAATAGAAAACAGGTTTTTTTTTCCCCCCTCAGAATGTACATCTGTTACTGGGAGCATGCTTTCGGCATTGCCCAGAAAGTATAATCTTATGCTAGGGAGGGATCGAAAGCATACCTTCAAGTTGTAAATATTTTACCCATGGTGGGTGTCTTAAAGCTGTTGCTGGAAATGAGATCTTAAAGTACAGGACTTAAAATACAGACCAAGAAAGGTCAGTGGAGAGTAGGTTCTTCTCTTTGTTCATTAAAGCATAACCAACCAGATCGTATTTGCCATAGATTGGTTGCCTCAGTAATGGGAAGGGGCATGCTCATTTTCCTCACAGGTGGGAACAGATCCCCTTTAAAGTGTTCTGTGGTTCAAAGTGAAAGCTTTAGTCTTACTGTGATCTATTCTTCCTCTGTTTGGATCATTACTGCCCTGGATGTGCTATTCTTGTCTCCCTCATCATAGAAAAATGGCCCTCAATTACCAACTTCCTCTTTCTGTTTTCCTTTCACTTTGTTACTTCTCCACGATTCTAGCGTTTGATGCAATGATGGCTCATGTTATCTAGAATAAATGGGGTCAACATGATTCCACACCAACACTTTTCAAGAACAGCCATGATTCATGATGGAAATGTGAAAAAGGAAAGCATATTTCTTAGTTGGTTAATATGAAAACTTCCTGCGTTAAGCTTCTAAACAATGCTATCTCATGTAAAATTATGATATGTGGTCTTCAAGCATGGTTTGTATTGAATTTCTCTTTTTCTCAACTTTTGATTTTTTATGAACAATAACTTTGTAACTTTGGATGATCTCAGAATCTAAGCAGTATGGCCCATATTCAGTGTTTGTGGTTGAGAACGTTTTGAAAAATCCCAATGTTAGTGGCTAGATGGGGAAGTTTTTTTTTTAAAAAAAAAAAATCCGAGTAACTGAAAATGGAAAATCAACCTTATAATATTGCCAACCAAAACAGTGTCACTAAGAACTAAAAGTTTAACTCCAGGGTGTCTTTAGATGAAGAAGAAAACCCAATTTTTCTTTTCATATCTTCATTTACTACATATTACTGAAGATACAGCTCCTGAAGTTCTCCAAAGTGAGAAATCTACTGAACTTTAATGTCTACAAGAGTCTTCCTCTAAACTAAAGTTATTCTGACCTGGAAATATTGACTGCAAAGAGCCAATTATGATGTATTTCATCTTCAAATGTGGCAGAGTTGATCTAGGAAAAAGGTCAGGTTATCCAGTCCTGACATTGGAAGATGGGGGAAAATCATGAAAAAAGGCAGTGGCAATCTATTTGCATATTGCCAAGGAAATTATCTGGCTTAATTAGTGAAAGTTTTGCATTAAGAGGAATCAATGACTGATGAATTGATACATCAGTTTTGCAGTTCCTTATTCAGAAATTCTAAATATGGAGGTGTAAAGCCCAGAAACATACTATCAAAAAGATACTATCCCCAGAGGAAATCTCCCATTTTTCTTAGACAATGGAAACTCAGTAAAAAGTAGATTATTCCAGCTGTTTGATATAAAAGATATAAGGCTTCCTCAGATTCAATCTACTATACTAATTAGTATGGGGAAAAAATTACAGAGCCAGAATCTGTCTACAGTAACTTCTTATAGTCATGTATCAAATGCATTAGGCCTTCAATTCTACCTTTCTTCCAAATAGATTAGTGTTGTTGTGTATGTATCATAGTTAATAAAGTATGAGCTTGAGGTAAAGTGCAGGGTTCTGGCCCTGCATTTCTGATTGGCTGTTAGGCAGCCAGATCAGATTGGTTAGTTCTGAGGATTCCGATTGGCCCTTAACAGAGGATTATTATTGGATAAAAGAGCTAGCATTCATAGCTCATTATTGGACAATTCTTACAAGGCAGAGCTCACTGTTGTTGTTTTGAGAAGTCACTATGCAAATAAAGAGCTGAAAGTTCACCGTTCAGAGGCTGTCTCCGTTTATTCCGACCCATGCTCAGTACTTAACAAGTGTGATGATATATGACTTTACCTTCATTCCTTCATTTTATTCTCCAGAATAATCATGTAAGTTAAATTGGAGGTAATGGAGGGGAGTGCATACCTTCTTTTAAATGGGAAACTACTGTTAAATGTTGCCATGAAACAACCATTTACAGCATTATGCTTTGAAATGTATGCAGTGGATAGTGTGCATATTGAGTGCCAGTTCCTTAAGGTATAAAGCTTGGAACCTGAGAATTTGAGTCTCACCTTGAACATGAACCCAATTGAGTGACCTTGGACCAGTCACTTTCTTTTAGCTTTAGGAAGAAGAGGGCAATGGAAAACTACTTCCAAAAATCTTGGAAAGGAACTACAGATTTTGGTCTGTACTTAGAATATACAATAATAGGATTGGAAGGGACTTTGGAGCAGTGGTGGGATTCATTTTTTTTTTTTTTTTACTACTGGTTCTGTGGGTGTGGCAGGGGAAGGATACTGTAAAATCTCCAGTCAGAGGTGGTATTTGCCGGTTCTTCAAACTACTCAAAATTTCCACTACCGATTTTCTAGAACTGGTCAGAATCTGCTGAATATCACCTCTGCCTTGGAAGTATTTTAATTCTGCTCAAGCAAGAGTTTCTACTCCATTCCAGACAAATGCTTGTCCAGTCTCTTCTTGAAAACCTCCAGTGATAGAGCATCCACAACTTCTAAAAGCAAGTTATTCTACTAATTGTTCTCATTGTCAGGAAATTTCTTCTTGTTCTAGGTTAGATCTCTCTGATCTCTCTTTAATGAACTTCCACTGATTACTTCTTATCCTGCCTTCAGATGCTTTGGAGAATAAATCAATTAACTCTTCTATCTGACAACCCCTCTACTACTGGAAGATAGATATCATAACATCCCTAGTTTTTCTCTTCATTAGACTAGATCCAATTCCTGCAACTGTTCATTGTGTACTTTAGCTTCCATCTCTTCTAATCATCTTTGTTGCTCTTCTCTGTACTCTCTCTAGTGTCTCAACATCTTTTTTGTATCATGCTTACCAATACTGGATGCAGTATTCCAAGTGTAGTTTCCCAGTACAAAATGAAGTGGTACTAACACTTGTCAGGGGTCAAGATGATTTGAAGTCAGATATAGGTAGAAGATAGATAGATAGATAGATAGATAGATAGATAGATAGATAGATAGATAGATAGACAGATAGACATAAAGATTTCAGATCAGCTTGAATCTGCTTCATTGGGAGATTTAATACAGATAGAAACAGTGCAAATCCATGATTCAATGTTCAGGAAATTACTCCCATCAATAAATGCCTAGGGAGATTCTCAGTCAACCACGTCATGGTTATCTCAAAGGTGCATTTTCAAGAGGCAACTAGAGTATCTCCAGAGGTGAAAAAGCTTCTTGGATGAGAAACAAAATGTCTTTAAAGAAAAACCAGAAAGTCCAGTTTCCCCTTGAAAAATCACTTTGGTACTCCCATCAATAATTACATTATCTTTTAATTGCTGACCAGAGAGGTGGAGACTGTGGGTTCTAGTATGAAAGAAGAAAGCAAAAAGAAGACTGTCTAAATAACTTCTAATTTTCAAATTACCTTGGATTACCCGCACCCCTGCAAATAATTCATAGGGCAATTCCCAATCAGGACAGCCTTCAGATGCATGAATTTCAACCCTAATAATTCTTAGCAATGAACCTCTTGGTGCTAATTCAGGCTACCACAGTGACATCAGTGAAACTGCATATCCTCCATTTCTTGAACCTTTAATTCTCCATTCCACAAAAACACAGTAACAAAGAACCCTTAAGTGTTCAAGAATATGCATGTTGGAAACTCCATTATTGAGATTCAGCAGATAAAATTCTGCAAGGGACATGAATTTCAGGGTGAATTCTGGACCAGCTGTAGCAGCCTGGTGAAGTTATGTTGTGGATGACTAATAATGAGCTTTGGGGCACTGCAACAAAATGGCCCTTAAGCTGTAATACACACACCCCATCTCCGCCAATGCATTCACATGCACACAGCTACATCAGTCTCATTGTAAGTAATTCTTAGGAAAATGTGTTTAAGATTGTGGCCTGAATCTACTTTCACACATATTTTATTCAACCTGGTGCATAAAGTCCAAATTGCATGTAACACCCACTGAGATGCAAAATAAGTCCCCCCCCAGCCGCCCCCATTCCCATCAACCTCAGCAGTTAAAAGAAATTAACAGCTCTCTGATTGCTAATTAAAAGCACTTTGCTTTCTCTCTACACATCTCGTACATCTGCTTCTCAACCTCTTTGAGAGAAGAGAGCACATAAATTCAGCAACAATATTGTGAGCAGCACCTGGCACTCACTGAACCTGCTGGGATGAGACAATATTTCATCATGCCGGTGAATGAACATCCCTCTGCAGTAAAGACCATCGTCATTTTTCCTCCCCTCTCATGTTCTCCAAACAGTAGTGTTGTTTCCCTATTTGGTACTTTACACATCAAAGTCTCATTTTTTTCACTGGGGTTCTTACACCTGCCTCCCACTATAGACAACTTGTTTCTGTTTGGAAAAAAAAATTTCCCCAAGCTCCCACCTTCAAGCAAACTACAGCTTAATATAGTGTCTCCAGGTAGTTCCTAAGGAAAAAAAAAAAATCAGCTTGTTTCTATGTTTGTAAACAAGGTTTGAATCCTACTGAAACGTGGAAATGTTCTCCTAAACTGCCAGATGGAATTTCAGAAGCGTAATAGGTCATTTGCAAAGCTCAGAGGTAGCAGCCTGTTTTCATGTATTCACAAATTATTGATTGTGCATATTTATATAAAGAGAAGAGATCGGTGTCAGAATGAATTGTGGAAACTTAAATGATAGAAAAAGGGAAAACTGATTAAACTGCTTAAATTTCTCAGACTTGGTCTATATCCTTTTACTGTTGGCCATCAATCTACAAAAAACATTGTTAACTTGTCAGTTTTAAATTTACATTGAAAATCATCTCTTAACCTTAGAAAGGATCATTACAGATTAACAGAGTTGGAAGAGACCTTGTAGGTCATCTAGTCCAACTCCTCACCCAAGTTGGAAACCTACACGATTTCTGACCAAATGGCAATCCAATTTCTTTTTGAAAGCCTCTATAGTGATGAAGCTCCCACAACTTACAAAGGCAAGTTATGTTCCATTGGTTGATTGGTTCATTGGTTCTCACTGTTAGAAAAAATGTCTTTATTTCCAGGTTGAATCTCTCTTTGTTCAGTTTCCATCCATTATTCCTTGTTTGGCCTTCAGGTGCTTTGGAAAATAGCTTGACCCCTTCCTCTCTATGGCAGTCCCTCAAATATTGGAAGACTGCTATCATGTTTCCCCTGGTCCTTCTCTTCACTAGACTGGCCATGCCCAGTTCCTGAAACTGTTCATTGTATGTTTTACCCTCCAGTCCCCTAATCATCTTGGTTGCTCTTCTCTGAACTTTTTCTAGAGTCTCAACATCTTTTTATAATGTGGTGACCAAAACTGGATGCAGTACTCAAGGTGTGATCTTCCTAAGGCTTTATAGAGTAGTATTTTAATACCTCACTTGATCTTGATTGTATCCCTCTGTTCAGTGGTGGGATTCAAATTATTTTACTACCGGTTCTGTGGGCATGGCCAGTCAGAGGTGGTATTTACCGGTTCTCTGAACTACTCAAAATTTCCGCTACCGGTTCTCCAGAACTGGTCAGAACCTGCTGAATACCACCTCTGTCTCTGTTAATGCAATTTAGGATTGTGTTGGCTTTTTTGGTTGCCACCGCACACTGCTGTGGCTCATATTTAGCTGATTGTCCACTAAGACTCCAAGATCTCTCTCACAGTTACTAGTATTGAGCCTGGTTTCACCCAGTCTATATGTGCACTTTGGGTTTTTCTTGCCAAAGTGTAGGGCTTTACTTTTCTCTACATTGAATTTCATTTTGTTAGGTAGGGCTCAGTGTTCAGATTTGTCAAGATCCAACTGGATCTTGAGCCTATCTTCTAGGGTGTTAGCTATTCCTGCCAGCTTAGTATCATCTGCAAATTTGGTAAGTTCTACTAATTTCAGCTGTACCTGGATAGAATCCCTGGTGCATAGGACAGGCATCATTTTCGTATATAAATGGTACCTGCCATTTAGCAAGATGTTATAATTTATATCTCACATCTCATAGACCCCACTGAGAATCCTGCAGAAGGTCAACCTGATTATAATTTTCCCCCAAATTATATTCTTTTGAAAGGGTAGCAAGCTGATATTTCAAATTCTTTCAAGAGAAAACATAACCTTCAAACCCTTACTAGCAAACATTACATGAGCTATTATAACAGCGTACATTTGTAGCAGAAACGGGTCATAAATTGTTTAATCAAGCATTGATAATGTAGCTAAAAAGTGGTTTTTAAATTGTGCTGTTGTTTGTTTTTGTTCTGTAGTTCTTGCTGAGACACTTTGATGAAGGCAATAGAACAGTTGCTTTACACCATGCTGGGAGAAATCAAATACTATCAATATGGGAGAGCAAAGTTTCTACATAATTAGGGTCCAGCAATGGTACTAGCTTCAGAAGCTCAAACACCACGTCTCTCTACAGCAATGGGTAGTTTTGAAAGAAGGTTAAATTTTAATGTTAACAAATTTCTCTTTAATTCAGTTGGCACGGCGGTTGAAAGAAAACATCATTTGAAACCAAAATTAATAGTGATTTGGTTTGGGGTCTATGTCAGATTCCAATCTGCCTCAAAAAAGATTGATGTATTATTTCATAACTTACAATTTTGTTCAAAATTGCTTCCAAACTAACAAAAGATTTGGAAAAATTCACAACAGATTCAGAGAATGCCAGCACCTAAGCAACTTTTCATATCTTAGAAGTAGATCCAGATTGGCTTCAGTAGGTAAGAAGAGAAAGCTATTCTAGACATTTTTTTCTGTAGAAAGAGGATAAAGCAGTAGCAAACAGTATAAATATAGCTATCAAGAAGGCAATATAAACAGCACAGGGCTGACCTAAAATGTAAAGCAGATTCAGTCCATAATGGAGGGGGAAACCACTTCTGAATTCCAAAATAGTGGATTTGGCTGGGAAACTGAAGAAAACATCCTGATAGAAGATTTCAGTTAAGAATTAAGTTCAATTTCAGGCTTCCCTCCATCCTACTTCCAATGTTCTCTTTGTTGTAAATTAATAAAAGTACTTGAATAAAGATTATTAAGAGCTTGAAGTAAAGTGCAGGGTTCTGGCCCTGCACTTCTGATTGGCCGATAATAGCGACATCGGATTGGTCCATTCCGGAGAATCTGATTGGCTATTAACGAGCCTCTTCCATTGGTTAACGGAGCTAGCGCTACCTGTGTTTTCATTGGTTAAATACTCAAGAGCTTGCCTATATAAAGGGGGCCATTGCGGTCATTGAGTTTGAACTGTTACACATGTAAATAAAGAGTTTGAAGTTCACTGTTCACCGGCTCGTCTCCATCCTTAGTGGCCATGCACAGAACTTAACACTGGCAACGAGGATGGGATCTGGAGACATCAGAGCTGAGTGAATGATGAAGAACGATAACAGAGCATGTGGCTGAAACGCACCAACAACGGAACCATGTCCGGTGGCGTCATACCACCTGCTCCATTCGACCCGGCACAAGAAGACTGGGACTCATATATGGATCGTTTCCAGATGTTTCTGGAGACTAACAATTTGAAGGATGCCACTACCGGAAAGAAATGGGCGGTATTCCTAACTCATTGCGGGCCGACCGTATTCAAGATGGCCAAGGCACTAGCGAAACCAGCAGAAGTAAAGTCTATGGACTGGGATGTCCTCGAACCCCTGCTGAGGGCTCACTATGCACCAACTGTGCCAATGATCATTAGAAGGCATGAATTTTACCAGAGAAGTCAGCGGAAGGGCGAAAGTGTTGCTGATTTCATAGCAGATCTCTGGAATCTGGGAGGCCTATGCGAGTTTGCCGACCTAGAAGAAGCCCTAAGAGACCAAATAGTTCTGGGATTAGATGCTCCAGGCACACAGAGTAAGCTAATGGTGAAAGGTGACATTAGCCTTTAAGATGCCATCGCTGAAGCTACTGCAGCAGAAGCAACCAGGAAGTCGGCTGCCCAAATGCGCCGCACCCACGCCCCGCTTCGCCAACTCAGCCACGAAATTTCACCTCAGTCAGAAGGACAGCTTACAACAGCCCACCACGAGGACCTCGAATCATCATCAGAAAGCGATGAAGAAGAGGTCCACCGACTTCGGTCCGAACGAGACCAATGGCAGAGATCGCAGTACCAATGTGCTGGTTGTGGAGCAAGCCACCCCCAGTCAGAATGCAAATTCCTCGACGCGCTCTGCCATATGTGCAGGAAAAGAGGCCATATTGGATGGGTCTGTAGAAGCAAGCTAGGAGCCAGCCAGCCCTCGAGGGGGGCTAACTATCGCCAACTGACAGGAAGCCGTCTTGTCAAGCGAGAACCTGTGAACCACCAATGGAACAACCACTCCTACAGAAACAAAACCCTAAACCACTCAACGAAGCGAGAAGAGGCTCACCAAACTATCACGATCGGTCACGCCTCATCTCTTGATGCCAAGAAGATCCGAGTGAAAGTGGCCATCGAAAACCAGCCCTGCCTGATGGAAGTCGATTCAGGATCGTCCCTCCCAATGGTTTCCTGGAAGACCCTCAAGCAGCTCATCCCTACTGTCCGAGGGCAAGACCTCCAATTCCAAAGACTCATACTCAAAGATTATCAAGGAAATTGAATTCTGGTCGTTGGATCCAGCCGAGTCCCGGTATCGTTTAAGAACCGTACAGCATTCCTACCCCTGACTGTAATCGACAGGGATCGGCCTAGTTTGTTAGGCCTCCAATGGTTCGCTCCACTCAGAATTGAAGTAGCCGGCATTCACCGAACCTGCAGCAGCAACTGGGAAGAGGACCTCGTCCAAGAATTCCAGGACGTCTTTGCAGAAAAATTAGGCGAGTACAAGGGGACCCCGATATCATTTAACCTCAATCCCAAAATAGCTCCCATCCGCCTTAAGCCTCGTCGAGTTTCCATTTGCCCTTAAACCAAAGATTGACAAGCAGCTTGATAAATTAGTAGCCCAGGGTGTGTTAGAACCAACCGATCACTCTCCCTGGGAAACCCCAATCATGACACCCATCAAGCCGGATGGATCGATAAGCATTTGTGGGGACTACCGAGTCACCCTGAACCATACCCTTCAACAAAACGCTTACCCAGTACCGGTGGTGCAACACCTCCTCCATTCCCTGGGGTTCGGAAAAATCTTCGCTAAACTAGACTTAGCCCAGGCATACCAACAACTGCCTGTAGACAAAAAAAACGGCAGAGGCCCAAACGATCGTTACGCACCGAGGTGCATTTAAATGTAACCGATTCCAGTTCAGAGTAAGCGTAGCCCCGGGAATCTTTCAAAGTTTGATGGAAACACTATTACAAGGGATAAAAGGCATTGTCCCATATTTTGATGATGTGTTAATCGCTACCCCGACTCAGAAAATACTAAAGGATCGCCTGAGGTTGGTTCTCCAGAGGTTTAAAGACTCAGGTCTCAAAGTTAAAAAAAACAAGTGTCAACTATGTACGGATCGTGTAGAATTTTTAGGATATTTAATTGATAGTCAAGGCATTCACCCCACCAATAGCAAACTTAGGACAATCAAAAACACCCCAAAACCCTGAAATAAGGCCGACCTCCAGGCTTTTCTAGGCCTTATCAATTTTTATAATGTTTTCCTGCCTCACAAAGCAACCGTAGCTGAACCCCTACATCATTTGTTGGACAAAAAAGCAACCTGGGTATGGGGACACAGAGGGGAGCAGGTGTTTCGACATGTGAAAAATTTATTGACTTCTGATGCTGTTTTGATGCAGTATAACGAGACTTTGCCTTTAACGATCACGTGTGATGCATCACCATTCGGAGTGGGTGCCATGTTGAGCCACATTTTGCCAAACGGTAGTGAAGCCCCTGTTGCCTATTTCTCAAAGACTTTATCAAAAGCAAAACACAATTACAGTCAAATTGATAAAGAGGCCCTTGCTATTGTGTCTGCTGTTTAGAGATTTCATGAATATGTGTATGGCCAAGCCTTTACTATAGTGACTGACCACAAACCTTTGCTGGGAATAATAGCGGGAGATAGACCAACACTTTATATATTATCTCCCAGAATGACTTGCTGGTCAGAATTCTTGGCGGCATATAATTACAAGTTGCAACACCACCCAGGGAAGGCCATTCCCCATGCCAACACATTGAGCCGTGCACCACTTCCGGAGACCATTGATGACCCCGCTCTGACAGTTACAACACTGCAGATTGAGACACTTCAAACACCGCCACTAACAGCCCGAGACATCATGATGGAAATGAAACGTGACCCCATTTTAGCACGAGTCCTCAGCTGGGTAGAGCGCGGGTGGCCATTGGACCAGACACCTGACAACTACGTCCCATTCAAGAATTGATAAACGGAACTATTTTCCCAGAAGGGCTGCATTATCTGGGGTGATAGAGTTGTTGTCCCAGAGCGGCTACGACGAGCGATACTAAGAACCTTGCACGATGGCCACCCCGGCATCATGCGCATGAAAGCCCTCACACATAGCTACGCATGGTGGCCGGGTATCGACAAGCAGATCGAGACATGGGTAAAAGCTTGTCACAAATGCCAGGAAGTAAGCAACGCCCTTCCGAAAGCAACCCCAACTGAATGGGAAACACCGAGGGGACCATGGTCCCGTATTCATCTGGACTTTGCAGGACCTACCAAAGGACACACATTTTTATTAATGGTGGATGCCTACTCGAACTGGCTTGAAATCCATGAGATGAGAAATACAACAACCGAATCAGTCATCAGGAAACTAGACAGACTATTTGCAACACACGGATTAACAGACATTCTGGTATCTGACAATGGGCCCCAATTTACCGCGCTGTCCTTTGAACAGTACCTGGCGGACCGCGGTATTCACCATGCACTGACTTCGCCGGCGCATCCTGCGGCCAACGGAAGGGCCGAGCGCATGGTACAATTAGTCAAGAAAACCTTGCATGTAATGGAATATGGTGATATAGAAGACAATATTAACCGGATACTCCTTTTGCAGCATATCACTCCGCACAGCATCACCAACAAAACTCCCACGAGTTATTGACGGGGCGGAAACTCCGCTCCCACCTCGACCGTCTGCACCCATCATATGAACCTGAAAAACCACACGGATCCAGCAGGAAATGCCGTAACTTCCAGGTAGGCGACTTGGTTTTCGCTAGGAACTTTTCGGGCGATCCATTGTGGGTCGAGGCAACTGTAGTCCAAGTAACCGGCCCCAAATCGTACCGCATGAGATGTCGCAACAATAAAATATGGAAGCACCATATTGATCAGCTGTGTTCAAGGCTACAGTCGGGGATCTCCGAGTCCCCTGACTTCCAAACCAAGGGGGGAGGAGATACCGAGGAAGCTGAATTTGAAACAGCAGAAAGCTTAAGCAAAAGTAATGACCGCTCAGAGGCAACATGTGAAGAAGGATCAGGGATGGGGGTGAGCTCGCCTTAAGGAGATGCCGAGAACATTAGCGGCAACGAAAATTTGAATACAGAACTGGAGGCACCCTCTTCACTGGATAATGTCCTACCCCAACAAGACTGTAGCCAAATACCGGGAGAACAACATAAATCAAATAGACAATCAAAACAACCTGCCTACCTCAAAGACTACGTGACCGCACCCCTTAAACGAAACCCGGGGGGAAGGGGTGTTGTGAATTAATAAAAGTACTTGAATAAAGATTATTGAGAGCTTGAAGTAAAGTGCAGGGTTCTGGCCCTGCACTTCTGATTGGCCAATAATAGCGACATCAGATTGGTCCGTTCAGGAAAATCTGATTGGCTATTAATGAACCTCTCCCATTGGTTAACGGAGCTGGTGCTCCCTGTGTTTTCGTTGGTTAAATACTCAAGAGCTTGCCTATATAAAGGGGGCCATTGTGGCCATTGAGTTTGAGCTGTTACACATGTAAATAAAGAGTTTGAAGTTCACTGTTTCACTGGCTCGTCTCCATCCTTAGCACCCATGCACAGAACTTAACACTCTTATAGGCATTTTTATATGTCTAAATGCTGCTCTAAAGACCACAAGAAAGAAAAAAAAAGAGTAGAGTAGAGTAGAGTAGAGTAGAGTAGAGTAGAGTAGAGTAGAGTAGAGTAGAGTAGAGTAGAGTAGAACAGAACAGAACAGAACAAGAGCTGGAAGGGACCTTTGAGGTCTTCTAGTGCAACCCCCTGCTTAGGCAGGAAACCCTATACCATTTCAGACAAATGGTTATCCAATCTCTTATTAAAACTTCCAGTGTTGGAGCATTCACAACTTCTGGAGTCAAGTGGTTCCACTGATTAATTGTTCTCACTGTCAGGAAATTTCTCCTTAGTTCCAGGTTGCTTCTCTCCTTGATTAGTTTCCACCCATTGCTTCTTGTCCTGCCCTCAGGTGCTTTGGAGAAGAGCTTGACTCCTTCTTCTTTGTGGCAGCCCCTGAGATATTAGAACACAGCTATCATGTCCTTCTTTTCATCAGACTAAACATACCCAGTTCCAGCAATCGTTCTTCATATGTTTTAGCCTCCAGTCCCCTAATCCTCTTTGTTGCTCTTCTCTGCACTCTTTCTACATCGCCACATCTTTTTTACATCATGGCAACCAAAACTGGATGCAGTATTCCAAGTGGGGCCTTTCCAAAGCATTATAAAGTGATATTAACACTTTCATATGATCTTGATTCTATCTCACTGTTTATGCAGCCTATAACTGTGTTGGCTTTTTGGGCAGCACACAGCTGGCTCATATTTAAACGTTTGTCCACTAGGACTCCATGATCC
Source organism: Hydrophis major (assembly GCA_033807585.1). NCBI lineage: Eukaryota > Metazoa > Chordata > Lepidosauria > Squamata > Elapidae > Hydrophis > Hydrophis major. The sequence goes on along the minus strand of CM066332.1, from coordinate 10,412,124 downwards.
CTCTCACAGTTACTGCTATTGAGCAAGGTACCACATATACTCTATCTGTGACATTTCAACTTATGCAACTTTTCTTCTTTTTTAAATACAACTATCACTATTTTTTTTTTTTTTTAAAAAATAACATTATTTCTCTAAATGCATTCTTCTCTGTATTAATAGTCCAGGTAAGTGTGTGTTTTTATGACAATGGCGACAACTTAGTTGAAGTGAAACAAGCATGTGCACCGCCAGCAGTTTCAGTCTAGTTTTCCTCTTGGGAACAGATCAGGTCTATAGACTAGAAGAGTTACAAGTGTATAATTTGGAGGAGAAAGCTGTCATAAAAACTCTGTCCCCAAGTTTTTCTCCCACGTTATGATTTTGCAGACCTTCATATGTTCTTCCGGGATAGTTTCTGGCCCCAGACAGACTTGTAAGTAAACATGTCCACCACAATGTGCCTACAGTCAAGCATGTCCAAAGGCACCAAGTGTGTGAGAACCCTGGAGACAAATTTATCATGCTCACTGCCCCAAAACTGAGGCTGACTCTTGGCAAACAACTTTCATGCACATTGCTTTTCTCTGCAGTGGCATGAAAGCCTGAAATTTGAAATTTCCCAACTCCTTTGTGGAATGCAAGATACGACTTCTGGGCCGCGTAGAGTCCATTAAGTTACTGCACATGAAATACAGTATCTCACTGAAGAGAACCCACCAGGCATTGCTGGTAGGAAGATTACAAACCCAAAGAAATAAGAAAGCCTACAATTTGTGGTTGTAGATGATCAGGCTTTCATGCCACCATGTAGTAGTAGGGTAGCACAAGCAATAAAGAAGAAAAAGGTACAATACCAGAATATATGGCAAATGAAGAGGGAAGTGATTGAAGGCTGTGAGGAGAATGGAATCTGCGAGGAGAATGGTTCTTAAAAGGGGTTGCAGAAGAATTCACTGATGTGTTTGATGAAGATTGGCTCCTGGATGGACTTTAGAAAGTGGAAATTGACACCAGTGTGAAGCCAGTTAAGTTACTGAAAGAGAAAGTACCAATGGCTTTATTACAGCATCTGAAAGCATACAAAGGCAGGGAATTGTACTGTCACTTCACAAAATCACTGCCTGCTTTCGGGGTAATTAGAAAACCCTCAGGGAAACTTGGGATATGTATAGATCCAAAGCTTTTAAACAACATGCTGAAAAGAAGCTATTTTCCCCTGCTAGCTATAGAAGCAATCTTTAATCAGATACATCAAAAGCAAAATGCTTGTTGGTCTGCAATGTCAAAAATTAATTGTGGCTTATGGCAGCAAGAAGCCAGCTATTTGATCAAGCTGCACAACCTCTGAGAGGTGCAGACATCTAAGTATCCATGCAGAAGCCAAGGGTTTAAAAATAAGGTGATGGAAAATTTGAAGAGGCTAGAAGTGGGTTATAATCAGAAGTTTTAGGGGATCATTTGCAAAGTCCTTTGTTAGCAGAATCATATCATGTTTTAATAACTGACCGATCTCACATGTTTATATAAAGGGAGACGGGATCAGTGGCAGAGTGAACAGTAGGAGCTTGAATGAAAGAAAACAGGGGGAAACCTTGATAAAACTACTCAATTTTCCCCCCATTCTCTTCCAGTTGGATATCAATCCACAGAAAGTAACTGTTATATTTTAAAGGCGTGGATCAGCAGTTAAGTCACTTAAGACAATGTTAAGAAAAACAAAAGTTCCATACATAGCCTTACTACTAAAATACTCTAACCCATTCCTAACTCTGGACTGACACATTAATTAATGAGCAGAGGAACTACAACACTCCTACCAATCGGTGGGAACCTGTTAAAATTAAGATTCATTGGAACATTGGGAAAACAACAATAGTCATGTTTTGTACTGCAAACCATAGTTAGCCATTTTCCTATCCAAATAACCACTCACCGTGAAAGTACTCCACCTAATCAACCAGGAAACAATATGGAACAGGTCTAAAAACATTAAAAAAAAACTAAAGTAATGATGCTAGGAATGGTTAGTGGAAGAAGAAGAAAGAGTAAGCAAAGAACATACTGGTTTAATAACATCAAATCTGATACAAATTTGAACAATTCAACAATTGAAAGAAGCTGTGCTTGCCAGGGTAGCACGGAGAATATTTGCCTATACAGTTGCAAGTGTTGAACATGACTAAACAGTTGAAAACAAACAACAACTAGAACAGAAGTATCAAACTCGATTTCATTGAGGGCCATATCAGGGTTGTGTTTGACTTCCGAGGGGCAAATGCCTGGGGTAGGCATGGCCAAGCTCGGTTTTCACTGGCAGAAGCACTGAGGGTCAGTCCTTTGTTGTTTTCAGGGTGGCCCCGTGGCTCAGATCTAAGCATCCCATGGACCAAATCTGGCCCCTAGGCCAGTGGTGGGATTCATTTTTTTTTTTACTACCAGTTCTGTGGACGTGGCTTGGTGGGTATGGGTTGGTGGGCATGGCAGGGAAAAGATACTGCAAAATCTCCATTTGCACCATATTCCAGGGGTAGGATATTGCAAAATCTCCATTCCCTCCCCACTTCTGGGGGAAAGTTACTGCAAAATCCCATTCCCTCCCCACCCCACTAATCTGATTTCCAGCTCCGTTCTCCTGTACAGGGCTACAAAAGAAGACCCAGTCAATCATCTGGGACTCCCATCAGCTGGGACTAAAGAGGCAGAGAATAGATGGAGTTGGTGGGATCAGTCAGAGTTGGTTCTCTGAACTACTCAAAATTTCCATTACTGGTTCTCCAGAACTGGTCAGAATGGCCTGCTCTGCCACAGGACTTGAGTTTGATACTCCTGAACTAGAACATTGCCTTTTGTTATTACGCAATTTATCTTTTTAAATTAGTAGGGGTAATTTAGCCTAAAATACAATATCCCTTGCTACCCAATTTCATTCAGAAACTCATGAAAGACCTTGGAACCAAGGACAGAGTGAACGTGATCGTCGTGGCTTCAGTTTTCCTTCTTAGCCAATTAACAATACATATCCAGTGAATCTCTATCAATTTTCACCCATGATGGTTTTCTATTAATTATCTTATAGTAAAGCTGTACTAATAAGAGGCTGCAAATAAACTTTAATGAAGACAACACTGACTTTTAGACCCTGACTATTAAAATTACTCCTCTAGTTCTTGCAGGGTCTTGCTAGAACACTATGTATTTCAGAACATCTGTGAACTCCTAATTTTTTGGCACTGATTAAAGCAAGAGGGAAAAAAAATAAAAAGTCAGAGGTTGTCTGTGATCAAAAGTACTTCAGTTGCACAGAAGTTACTTTAATTACTATTATACATATTCCTGATTAAATTACCCACAACAGCATGATGTTATTTATAGGACCACATATCTCCTAATCATGTATTAAGATCTTCAGTGGAGATGAAGATACAGTTTCCTTAGCAGTCCTCCATAAATTCTTTGGAGAAAGTCAGAAGTCAGTGTTTTCTCTCCAAATAAGCTTTCTAACAGCATGAACAACATACCCAGGAAGAAAAGTTTTCCCGCTATCAAAGTCCTTACAGCCACATAATTTCTCCCTTATGAAATCAATTAACTCTTAAACTGATAAATATATACCAGGTTCTTCTAATGATGTTCTCTAATAATTATCTTGTGGTAAAACTGTAAAATAAGCTGACACAAATGAATTTTAATCAGCTCTATAGTGAGTTGCACAGTTATGTAAAACTGATTAAAATAAATAGTAAATAGGTGAATAGATGGATAGGATGGGTAGATGGATAGGATGGATGGATAGAATGGATAGATAGATGGATGGATGGATGGGTAGATATACAGGGTGGATAGATAGGATAGATAGATGAATGGATAGATGGATGGATAGTTAGATGGATGGATGAATAGATAGGATTCATAGATAAGATGGATAAGATGGACAGATAGATGGATAGATAAATATATGGATAGATAGATAGGATGATAGATAGAATTGATAGATAGGGGGATGGATAGATAGATAGATGGATAGATAGGACGGATAGATGGATGGATGGATGGATGGATAGATAGGATTCATAGATAGGATGGATAGATGAATGGATAGGGTGGATATGTGTGTGTGTGTGTGTGTGTGTGTGTGTGTGTGCATACACTATACAAAAGTCTGATGATGGCAGATGAGATTTTGCTGAAACGTTGCTACAACTTTAAAAGAACAACTACAATGACGTGGGAAAATACCCTAACAAACCTGAATGCCATACATGTAAGTACCCGCGAAAACTTAAGAATATATATAAGTATCTAGGCGATGTTTCCATGAAGTCTCATTCATCATCTTCAGGCTTTGTGCTTCTCAGAGTAATGTGAGCTTGCAGCTGCTTCTTCCTTTTAACTGCTAGTGGGTGTGTGACTCGGTTGGTTGACGGTTTGGCTGTGTTCTGTTTGGCTGGGGTGTGTTCTGTTCAGGTGGGGGCTTGCTTGGAGACTTCATCGAAATGTCACCTAGATACTTCCAATTTTACACGGGAGAAAACCCAAATAACCAAAGATCCACATACAAATACCCGCGAAAACCTCAGAAAACACACACACACACACACACACACACACACACATATATATATATACTATGACGTGGGAAAATACCCGAACAAAGCTGAATGCCAGATATATATATATATATATATATATATATATATATATATATATATATATATATATATATATATAATTTTATTCTACAAATTTTATAGCATTAGATTAAAAGCAGTACAAGCTGAAAAAAAAAGAAAGTAAAAAAAAGTGACAGTGAAAGTGAAATAAAAAAGAAGAAAGGAGAGAAAGGAAAGAAAATTAAAATTAAAAAAGAGGTGGCTTTCATTCCCCTTATAGCAGTTATAAATAGATTTATATTTGATTTTTCTCTCTATATAGTTAAAGCAGGCTTCTCTTCTTCCTATACTCTACCAATTCTAATCATCAAACCTGTAAGTCACAATTTCATTTTACTTTGGTGTAGTGTGCCACGAAAGCCAGTTTAGTCTACTTGTCAAAGCACTAGGCAAGATTCTAAGTAAAAATCTCACCTTAGCCATGAAAGCCACCTGGGTGACCTTGAGCCAGCCAGTCTCTGTTAGTCCAAATCACCTTACAGGGTGGTTATTGTCAGGGAAAATAAGAAAAGGAAGATGTGTTGGATATGTTCAACACCTTGAGTTATTTGTAAAAATAATACAAGCAGGCTACAAATGTAACCAATTAATCACTCCCAAATTAGTCAGTACATGTGTCTGTGTGTTTTGCGTGAGTTGAATAACTAACCATGGATGGATGGAATAATCAGCTACAGAAAGGCCTGGGCATTGATTAATTAGATTTAGAGGAAACATTTTCTAGTTATTCTTTGTAAATTGTGAGTCTTTTATAGCTTCAATTAGAATGTCCTTTTCCTTACTCTGCCCAAATCCCCGACCCCAGGGGTGTCAAACTTGATTTCATTGAGGGCTGCATCAAGGTTGTGTTTGACCTTGTGGGGCCATGTGACCGTGGTGGGTGTGGGTGTAGCCAGGGTGGTCGTGGCTCGATTTTCACTGGCAGAGGGCCACAGGAGGTTACTGCAGCTGAAAAAGGTGCCTGGGAGGGCTCTGTGTGACCCTCCCAAGTTCAGTTTTCACCGGCAGAGGCACAACAGACTGCTTGCTGTTTCCAGGGTGGTCCTATGGCCCAGATCCAGCCCATAGGCCTTGAGTTTGATATCCTTGCCCTACCCTACTCTATTGTCCAGCAGTGGTATAGTTTTTTAGACTTGAATCTGTTGCCAGCAACTATAGCTTCATTTGTGGACAACTTGTGCTCTCTAAATATCTCTGGAACACTGAATTATGAGTTTAATTCTTAACTCGACAAAGGAAATTCAGCTCATGGGTTGCCCATATGAGTATAAAGAAGGAGAGGTTGATGTTTATCAAATCCCTTTCTGTTTAAATCTCTTTCCTTTTCCACAAGCTTCTCTGTGGACCAGAAAAATCTCTGCAAAAGAAAAGTGTAGAATAGAGGAGAAAAGAGTTTATTTCCTGTTACCTCTTGCAGGAGTTTTAGATACATCAAAATTTAAGCATTCATAAATGACTTCTTTACAAAACTCCTGGGAGTGCTGTCCCATATTTATTTATATTTATATTTATATTTATATTTATATTTATATTTATATTTATATTTATATTTATATTTATATTTATATTTATATTTATATTTATATTTATATTTATATTTATATTTATATTTATATATATATATATATATATATATATATATATATATATATATATATATATATATATTTTCTTAAGTTTTCGCGGGTACTTACATGTCTGGCATTCAGCTTTGTTCGGGTATTTTCCCACGTCATAATAGTGGTGCTTTTAAAGTTGTAGCAACGTTTCAGCAGAATCTCATCTGCCATCATCAGGCTTCTGGAAAATACCCGAACAAAGCTGAATGCCAGACATGTAAGTACCCGCGAAAACTTAAGAAAACAAATATATATATATATATATATATATATATATATATATATATATATATATATATATATATATATATATATATGTGTGTGTGTGTGTGTGTGTGTGTATAAAATTTTGGAGTAATCATTCTGTAAAACTTTTATCTGAAAGAACAATATAGTAGGACAAAGTCTGACAAAAGGGGAATTTCCTGCAGATAAATTCAGTGCTAAATCCAGAGATAATGCTTTGTTTACTTGGACAAAGCATTATCTCTTGTGGAAACTGGCACTCCAGAAAGAAGATGAGGAAAAAGTACACTTTATGTATCTTGGTTGGTTAAAACTGCAGTTTGATCTCTAGAGATTTGGCAAATAGGTCAATAAAGGCATTTGCAAGAGGGGGCAAACTTGGGGTCTCAAGCATGACATGACCCTTTAAAAAAAGGTTGGGTCAAAAGAAAATATATGGAACACATAAGTTATGCAGTGAACCATGATGGTTAGGATCACTGCACTGCCAGAACAGAGAATGCAATCCCGAGTAACATTTTTTAAAAGTATTTTTTTTCCCAAAAGCTTAAAGCCTAAATCCACAATCATGAAGACCTATTGGACATGTTCAGCAAAGAAACTACTGTGTTAAATGGAATAAAAGTGAGTGTTTGGTGTATGGAACAAAGTATTTTGCAGTTTTTACATATGTAGGTGTCTTCATCTACTGGCTCAAAATTCAACTGTCAACTTGAAATTAAATGTTTCACATCTCAAAGGTGCTTCTTCAAGAGGCAACTGGACTTTCTTGTTTTTCTTTGAAGATGTTTTGCTTCTCATCCAAAAAGCTTCTTCAGCTCTGACTGGTTGGTAGGAATTTATACTTCTTGCAGACAGCTGGTCATTCTTTTAGAGGGTCATTAAGGCCACATGGAGGTTTATCTGTGTCCTCCAGGTCACCTGAGGAGCACCTTTGGTACAACCATGACCTGGATGACTGAGATTCTCCATAAGCTTTTAGCTATGCACGTTGGGATGAACACCTTTGAATGGGGTGGAAGTATAAACAGATTTCCAGAAACATTGCAGACTACAGGAACCATTTGTACATCAATTTGAGATGGACAGAACCCAGGCTCATCCCCAACAGTGCCTGTGTTCAACAGTGAAGGGACACAGGGCAGAAATCATTCTGCCGAAGTCTCCACACCCATTTGCACTACTCAGATGACCCGGGGATACAGATAAACCTCCAAGTGGCCTCAATAACCCTCTGAATAAGCTGAATTATTCCTTTGGGACAACCATGACCTGGATGACTGTGAATCTCCATAGACATTTAGATGCTTGATGAAAAATGTTTTCCTTGGGTAAAAAATATTTTGCAGATTCTTATGCTTTTGCTTCAGTTCAACTCCCTTATTTCTCCTGGCAGCTGCTTCTGCTCCTGTGTGTCCCAGCTGGTGCTTATTTCTCCTGGTTAACATCCAACCAGAAACATAAATAATTAACTCTATTACTACTTAATAGTGAGTTCTGATTCTGTTTGGATGAGTGCAACTGGGAGAAAATGAAGAAACATCCAAATAATACAATGGCTACTTATTGCAAAGAAAATCCAAAATTCTCTATTTCAAATAGCAATAGTAATAGCACTTAGACTTATATACTGCTGCTTCACCATGCTTGACAGCCATCTCTAAGAATCTTACAGAGTCATAGTGCCCCAAATAATCTGGGTCCTCATTTTACCAATCTCGGAAGATGGAAAGCTGAGTCAATCTTATCAACCAAGGTTAGAGTCCAGTATCACAATTCTATCTCATTATTTATGAATTTTGAAACTGAACTCATTGGGTTGGGTCTTGGGAGAATCTGGGGCTTAAACTCACCAAGACACAAATCTCCTCTCTATAATAAATCTAAGATTCCATGCAGGAGAATTGGCTAGCCTGAATGAAAAGGCACAGTAGCTAAGAAAAGGGTTAAAACTGCTACAAAGCGATTAGAAATTGGTGGCACAGGGTATTGTATTGCAATTAATTAACTTGAGGAATGAATATAAGAAACAATCATAAAGATAAGAAATTTGCCCACTAAGAACATTTATGGCTTTGTTCAGATCACGCTTTGACATTTAAAGTCAGTACTACTTTCTGGGATTTAATCAGCAAAGGTACGAGGGTCTAAAATATTTTTATGCTAATGCACCATATAACTTGGCTATATTTTATGCTAATATATCTTAGCTGGTGAGTGACATATCTCTAACATTTTTATTAAACTTATCCGGTGTTCCAGACTCCTAAGACCCTTAATTGTAATACAACTTTACCCAACCTGCTGTCTTTTAAATGTGATAAAATTGCAGATTCTGGCATCTTTAACTAGCTTGGAAAAATTTGGCTGGGAATTCTAGTTGATTGTACACCTGACCTGACACAATAAAATACAACAAAATAAGGATCACATTGAGAAACTCATTATGGTTACCAGGTTCAAATAATATGGATGCAAACAAGGCCTTGAAATGCATGCCTGCATCTACTTAAAAAAAAAAATAAAAATCAACGATTCTGAAGAATGGCATCCCGAGTTGATAGTCCATTTATAATAACACAACCAATCTATAATTAACCCTACAAGGAAATCAATTTTTTTTTAAAAAAAGTTAATGAGGTGGCTCCTAGTTTAATTTGGGTTCAGTGTGAAATTGGTAGCTCAGGTTATATATGACAAATGGCACAGGACAAGGTCTTTTAATGAAGTACCATGAACTCCTTGGAGCATAATCAATTCCTCTTTGAATGGTTCTGTAGATCAAACACAACTTCAAGCAATGTGTAGATCATCGTGGGTAATAATGAGAGTCAATAGTGTTGCATTTAGACAAGCAAAGGAATTCTAATAGGCAATTGAGAACTAGATACAGATAATGGTAGTCTTGCTATATGGGCCTGTCTTTGTTGTTTTTGTTAGTTGTGAAGTCATGTCCAACCCATCAAGACCCCATGAACAATGTTCCTCCAGCCCTTCCTGTCCTCTATCATCCTCTGGAGTCCATTTAAGCTCATGCCTACAACTTCAGTGACTCCATCCAGTCACCTCATTCTCATTCCTGTCTTACCTGCTGTTGTTTTTCTTTATCAATCTGATCAGAGAAGGAAGATGGCAATCATAATTTTGATAGGCAATTCATTTAAAAAAATAATGGGGTACCACAAGGTTCCATCTTAGGCCCAGTACTCATCAATATTTTCCATAAATTACTTAGATGAAAAACTAGAAAGGGAACTTACTAAATTTGTGGATGATACTAAGCTGGCAGGAATAGCCAACACTTTAGATGTTAGGCTCAAGATCCAGATGGAACTTGACAGACTTGAACACTGGACCGTATCTAACAAAATGAAATTCAATTTAGAGAAAAGTAAAGTCTTACAATTAGGCAAGAAAAACCAAAAGTACACATGAGTGAAACCAGACTTAATAGCAGTAATTGTGAGAGTAATCTTGGAGTCTTAGTGGACAACCAGCTAAATATGAGTCAGGAGTATGTGGTAGCATAAAAAAAAAACCCAATGCAATCCTAAATTGTGTTAATAGAAGGTTTCAATCAAGATCATGTGAAGTATTAATACCACTCTATAAATCCTTAGGAAGACCACACATAGAATACTGCATCCAGTTTTGGTCACCACACTATAAAAAAGATGTTGAGACTCTAGAAAATGTGCAGAGAAGAGCAACCAAGATGATTAGGGGACTGAAGACTAAAACATATGAAGAACACTTACAGGAACTGGGCATGGCTAGTCTAGTGAAAAGAAGGACCAGGGGAGAAATGATAGCAGTGTTCCAATATTTGAAGGGCTGCCACAGAGAGGAGGGGATCAAGCTATTTTCCAAGGCACCTGAAGGCCAGACAAGGACTAATGGATAGAAACTGAACAAGGAGAGATTCAACCTAGAAATAAGGAGAACTTTTCTGACAGTGAGAACAATCAGCCAATGGAACAGAAATTGCCTTCAGGAGTTGTGGGAGCTTTATCACAGGAGGCTTTCAAGAAGAGATTGGACTGCTATTTGTCAGACTTGGTGGGGGGTCTACTGCTTGGGTGGGGGTTGGACTAGATGACCTAAAAGGTTCCTTCCAACTCTGTTAATCTGTTAAATAATGAGCAAATACCTCTCCAAAAGCCGGAACCCTGACAGAGCCGTTTTAAACCTCTCCATCAAAATTAATGCATTAGCTGTTCTCCCACTCTAATATTCCATCAGTAAAAATCAGTAAGGTCCCTATTGCTGTTGTTTCAGATTGAAGGGGATATGAGAGGAGGAAGCTGAGAAGAAGATTTTTTTTTTTGCAGCCTTCCTGGCAAATTATTACTGGTTTGGAAAAAAGAGAAGCCATCACCCAAGAACCTATTGCAACTCCTGTGTCTCCTAAGAGTAGCCCTAGAAACAATAACTGGAAGGTCTTGTGTATCTTCTCACCCTGCTTTGACTTCCATCTGTCCTTGGTTTTGCAGCTGCCAGATTTGCTAGCCTGTTGTTTTTACAGATTGTGTGACTTCTAGAACTTCCCTCTTCCGGGGAGAGCTTTAATGTGGAGATGGCATTGTGACACCTGTTCCCCACCAAGGTAACCCATCAGCCCTATTCCCACAACCTAGCTAGGTTGATCGACTGTTCCTCTGTCCTACTGATCTAGTTTTGGGAGTCAATAGTGCATCATTAAATATCTGGTGATCATCAGGAAGGGAAGGGGGGAATTACAAACAGGGGTGGGATTCTACCGGTTTGGACTGGTTCAGGTGAACGCCTTGCTCTAAAGATCAGTCAGCAGCAAACCAGTTTGCTGCAACGAGCATGTGGGCCATCCTGCCTGTCTCTGCTCTTTCCTATGCTTTATTTCCTTTTGTTAGAGCGCAGCTGATTCGTGTGGCAGAGCAGTTTGCCGCGCCTCAGCTGTTTTATTCACAGGGACTGCAGTAGAAGGAAGTATTAGAGCTTTTTCAAACGTGAAGTGCACAGTCACCAAACTGGTTGTTATACCAGTGGAATCCCAGTCCTGATTACAAATGTCAAGATTTCACAATCAGAATCATGGCCTCTACAGACAGGACAGCAGGCCTTATTCTCCTTATCCAAATAATAATAATAATATTAATCCTTCCTACATTCACTGGGGAATGGGTGACACCCAGAAAATTCTTACAAAGACATTGCCCTTGCAAGCTCTTATCTCAGGTACAGACAGAAGTTACATCACCACTTCTCTGATACAGCTAATGTTGGAGGGATAGATTCAGTTTAATCGTAGGCAATATCTAACTGAGCCTAAAATCAAACTCCCTCTGAATTAATTAGATGGGTCAAATTATCTGGAGAGTTTATAGGATCCATTATGCACTCAACCAAAACATGAAAAAAAAAAAGACCAGTCACTGTGGATTGTCTTCAGGAGAAGTCTATGCATGCATAACTCTGGAGGCAAGTTTGCAATGAATTCTAGAACAAGAATTGCTGGTGCCTTTTTACATTCTACATATCAACTTGGAAATAGGCCTGATGATTCTCTGCCATTCCTATTTATTCATATCACACTTTCCCAAATTACTAGCACATAAATGAGACATTAAATAGACTTAAACCCAACTGAATACATTTGAGCTTTTTTCTCTGTAGGCACTCATCTAACTGGGTTGTAAGTATCCCAGTACTGCAGCCCACTTCTGCTGACTATCGGCTGCCTGCAATTTGGCAGTTCAAATCTCAGCAGGCTCAAGGTTGACTCATCCTTTAATCCTTCTCAGGTGGGTAAAATGCAGATCCAGATTGTTGGGGGCAATATGCTGATTCTGTAAAACCACTTAGAGAGGGCTTTAAAGCACTATAAATTGGTGTATCAGTCTAAATGCTATTGCTATTGCTATCCCTTCCTTGAAAAAATAAATTGCATCAAGTTGTCTATGGAGATTCTCAGTCATCCAGGTCATGGTTGTCCCAAAGATGCTTTTTCAAGAAGTAACTGGACCTTCTGGTTTTTCTTTGAAGATGTTTCACTTCTCATCCAAGAATCTTCTTTAGCTCTAACTGGATAGTAGGGAATGAAAGGAATGGAATTTAGCAGTTGCAAGAAGGCTCAACACCTATTTGCACTGCTCAGGTGACCTTGAGGACACAGATAAACCTCCAAGTGACCTTAATGACTTGCTAAAAGAATGCAAATGATCAGCTGTCTGCAAGGAGTATAAATCCTTCCATTCCCCAACATCCAGTCAAAGCTAAAGAAGCTTCTTAGATGAAAAGCGAAACATCTTCAAAGTAAAACAAGAAAGTCCGGTTGCCTTTTGAAAATTGCATCAGCATTTTTCTTTTGTGAAGCCTGAAAAATTAAGAGCTTAGTTGGAGGCTTACATTCTGGATTTAGCGGAGCTATTTCTGATGGAAAAGAATGACCTGGAAAGTAAAGATATTGCAAATCCAAGCTGTGGAGTTTGGATTCTCAGTGTAATAAGTAGAGTACTTATTGTCGTTCTGAAACTGGAGTTTGTCAACAAAAGCACTTTGGGTCAGGAGGGGGGAGTTTTTATCACAGAGAAAAAACTTTGGCAATAAAAAGAGAGACGTGCAGCCTCAGAGTTAGACTAGTAATTAAATATTGATTGCTTTATCTGGCACATGCGTCTAATTCTAAACAAATGCAAAATCGCTCTGTAAACTTCTTATGCGTGGATTTTATTTGCTCATTTATTTGTGGCAAACACAGACACACAAACAAGACTGCGAGGACATTCATTTTCCGGATTACAAAAAAAAAAAAAAAAATGACAGGTGGCTTCTACCACCAATCTCCCTCAAATTCAATCAATACCCTCTATGATAGACAGTCCATTCTAAGAATGACAAGATCAGGAATAGCTTGGCTTTGTTAGGAAGGAAGACTTGGCAGGGGAAGAGCACCAAAATATGACTGGAGAAATTGATCAATGTTGTGGCCTATTTGATGAAGGCAATTCAAGAAAACCAACGGGGTTACTTTGGGCCAGTCATTCTCTCTCGGCTCAACCTATTCAGTTGAAAAGCCGGAGAAATCACATCATTTTCAGTACAACATGACTGAGATGATTTGAGATGATAAAAGTATGTTTTACTGTTCTTTACACCAAAACAAGGGAAACCTATTTGCTATCTTTGATGTCATCACCTCTCTCTTCTTCATTTTAATTCCAGGGAAAAGAAGTAGCTTTTTAAAAACAAGAAGGGAGGGAGAGAGGGAGGGAGAGAGGGAGGGAGAGGGAGAGGGAGAGGGAGAGGGAGAGAGAAAGGAAGAAAGAAAGAAAGAAAGAAAGAAAGAAAGAAAGAAAGAAAGAAAGAAAGAAAGAAAGAAAGAAAGAAAGAAAGAAAGAAAGAGGCAGAATATTCATGAACTGGCAGAGACATGGTAACAAAGTAAGTCAATGAATAGGCATGGTAACTGAGTCAGCCAATGAGGACTGTTTTGGAAATAGAAACTTAAGGAAGGAGTCTGGGTGTGGCTTAGTTGTGCTCAGCTCTAAAGTGAAACTAGTCTTGTGAGGATGCTAGAAAATATTGGACTATAATTCGCATGTGGTTGGAAAAAATGACAAAGAAACACATAGACTTGAAACCAGAGATCTTTTTATTGGGAATTTTACCTGATATATATAGTAAAGATTTGAAATACCTGATTGTAAATGTATTAACAGCAGCCAGGATTGTATTTGCTAAAAATTGGAAGAATGAGAAAATACCATTACAGGAAGAAATTATTAAGAAAATATTGGAATGTGCTGAGATGAGTAGATTGACATTTGAAATCAGAGAGCAAGAGGATAAACAATTTTATGAAATTTGGGATCTTTTTTATAAATGGCTAGATGATAAAATACGATAATAGAATATTTTAGATAGTAAGAAATATCTTTATCTTGCTATTTTGCTATTATTTTGTTATTTGATATTATATCTATAAAGGTTTTTTTTTTTAGGATTGATTTGGTATGATTATATGATTTGTTGAATAATCTGGTTAAAGTATTGTTAGCTCATAAAGCATGAATGATTAAAAGTATAGTCAAAAATTTCTTTTTTTTTTGTTTAGTGATTATAGGATATATAAGTTTGGATTGATAATATGAGTTGTTATGTAACATGACTACAGAATGAATGCACAAAAATGATGAACCAACTGACACACTGGATGTAAATATGAGAGTTGAATGTTTTAATGTTTTGTTTGTCTTGTCTGTTTGTAGAAAATTAATAAAATTTTCTTTCAAAAAAAAATAAAGTGAAACTAGTCTGATCTTGCCTGTCTGCTGAACTGAAACTAAGAACTTACTTACAATCTCTCCTCTCTACCACATTGGAAGAATCTGCTGTTGGTATTGTAAATTTACTTCATGTGTTATGTGTATAAAGAAGTTAATGAATCCTACTGAATCAGTTGTCTGTGTGTGCTTTCTGGATTTGATTTTCTGCAACAAACTCTGGCAGGCAGGCAGGCAGGCAGGCAGGCAGGCAGGCAGGCAGGCAGGCAGGCAGGCAGGCAGGCAGGCAGGCAGGCAGAAAGAAAGAAAGAAAGAAAGAAAGAAAGAAAGAAAGAAAGAAAGAAAGAAAGAAAGAAAGAAAGAAAGAAAGAAAGAAAGAAAGAAAGAAAGAAAGAAAACAGGTAAAGTGATCATGGAATGCAATCTAATGTACTACATCAGATACAGGATATAGTTAGGGGCTGTGTGTGAACAAGAATGAAGACAAATATACCTGTCACAGGATAATGTTGCAGGATCCAATCTAGGTTGGTCATTGGGACCAGAAGTTTTGTCTTCCAAGCTTTCTGATCCATGGTGTAGACCAGGGGTGTCCAACCTTGGCAACTTTAAGACTTGTGGACTTCAAAGCTGGCTGAGGAATTCTGGGAGTTGAAGTCCACAAGTCTTAAAGTTGCCAAGGTTGGACACCCCTGCTGTAGACCATCCTTGGGAAACATCTCTATACAGAATGTGTGTTTTTTCTGTGTGTAGTATTTATGTGATACCTGGTTAAGTGTGGCTTCTTATTGGTTGATTGTAGTGTTGGTGCCCAGCTATCATTGGCTATTCTTTGTGCTGTCAAGTCCTTGGCTCCCAAGTCCTTCTTGTGTGTGAAAAACCTGCCTTCCCTTGCACAATCATCTTTCTAGAAATCTTTAGCTTTCCTGCTTCTCTAGTTCCACTCTGTTATAAGAGAAAGTATCAAGCAAAACACTTCAGCCTAGAAAGCCAAGGATATTGAATAATAGAGTCTTCAAATTGGAAAGGTTGGGGATGAAGAAAACATAATATTTTCTTAATATTGCAGTTCTAAAGGATTAGTAAAATGAATTCCAAGCAGCCCAAGAATGATTTTGAAAGGAATAGTCTCTTTTACAGAGGGCAGAAAAATGATGGGAAGGAGGGAAGGAAGAAAAGAAGGAAGGACACAAATTTGTCATAAATTTAAATATTTTTCACACACAGGGTGATTTGAACTTATGAATGGGTCATCACAAGTTCCTTTCCATATACCTTATCATGTTACTTGTCTTATATTACTTTAAACACCTTTCTTTTTTCAAATATTCAGGAAACAGTGATTAGGGAAACTTAATAAACAGATCCTCATAGAACTTGCACATCATAATACATAATTCTATTTCTTGTCCAAAGCTTTTTAGTTAACCATACACCTTTTCCTCCAGTATAGTTTGTCTGTGAGTTATATTGCTACCATTTAAATAAAAACATTATATTTGGGACAATAAAAATATTACATTGCAATGCTCAGAATTTCCTAAAATTACACCCCTGTACACAATTCACTGAGACAGCTTACATCCCATCAAGGTACAGAATTGAAATGTTGAAAAGTAACCCTCTTGGGGAGAATTACATATGCCATCAGGTATAAAAACAAGGGAATTGGGAAATGACATGTAAGAATGCATTTTTATTTTTATTTTTGGTCTGTGTTCTTTCCATCTGTAATATTTGTGCAAAGGTATCACCCAGTCTCCACTGGCATTTTGTCATAATCCCCAAGGAGTAATAATGTTGCCTGAGGATGAGACTGAATCACTGGTGATCTTCCTACCGCTAGTGACCTATAGATGACATTTGGTACCCAATTAATTAGACATACTTCTTTTGAAGGAAATGACATACCATGCATAATTAGAATGGGCATCAAAGTTAGAATCATTGTCTCATTATTCCAATGAAACCACCCTGTGGCACTTAACGATAGTGTTGTAATATTCCCCACAATGTTTCTACTCTCACTGTGATTAAGAGGGGATGCCAACTTAGTTTTAGACTGATTCACTGGAGAAGGAAGGAAATGTGGCATCTGGAAGAAAACTTGGAATGTGAAGAACGATATTGCAAAGCTAACACATATTCCCAAGAGTCACCTTATATAAACCATACAATCTTCTGGCCTCCCCCTCCCCCCTGTGTGTGTGTGTGTGTGTGTGTGTGTGTGTGTGTTCAGACGCAGGTATTTGAGATTCCTCACCCTAGTAGAAGAGTCATGTATATTTGAAGCACGCAGAGGGAAAATGGCGTTTCTCCCTCTTTTATTAAACAACCTCTTTCCAACTTGTGATTCCAATTTTCCCTACTTTGGATCCTCCTGAAATCTATAACTCCCAGAATTATCAAGCAGTAAGTCATACTGGTCAGAAATTCTGAAATTTGATCCCAGTTTAACTGGAAGAGGTTCAACTAGCAATAAAATCTGGAACAATGAAATGTCTGGATTTAAATTGATGTAGCAATAATATTTAGACTTATATAGCACTGTTTACAGCACTCTCTGGCCAGTTTACAATGTAGAAGCATTATTTGTATATTGCCTCCAAAAATCTGGGTCCTTATTTTACCAACCTAGGAAGAATAGCAATCACACTTAGACTTATGTACCACTTCACAGTGCTTTTACAGCCCTCTCTACGCAGTTTACAGAGTCAGCATCTTGCTCTCAACCATCTGGGTCCTCATTTTACCCACCTCAGAAGGATGGAAGGCTGAGTCAACCTTGAGCCCTGTCAGAATCAAACTCCAGGCTTTGGGCAGAGTTTATGCTACCCATCTCACTGTTCCTGTTCCTAGGCAGTAACTATAACTACTAGATCTACATGGGAAAAAGTAGTGTGCCCTGGCAAATAAATGGACAATTTCAGATCTTATGAACCAAAATGTCCATCGAGAGAAATAACTTCTCTCTGCATGAATTTATGTTTCTTTATAAGCAGGAGTAGACTTCCAGCCTTGAAATGTAGGAGGAAATGAGAATTGCATAAGCAATGGTTTCACAAAGGGAGTATGTTGAGAAAACATATTTGTAAATGAAGACCACTCAATATGACTGTCTCAGGACTGGTGGATTCTTGTTTCCTGTTTAAACAGAGGCTGAACCTATAAAGCAATAGCAGTAGCACTTAGACTTATATTCCACTTTACAGTGTTTTACCCTCTCTAAGCAGTTTACAGAGTCAGCCTCTTGCCCCTAACAATATGCATCCTCATTTTACCCACCTCGGCAGGATGGAAGGCTGAGTCAACCTTGAGCTGCTGAGTTTTGAACTTCCAAATTGTAGGCAGCTGATAGTCAGCAGAAGTAGCCTGCGGTACTCTAACCACTGTGCCACCATGGCTAATAGAGAATATTTGTAGCTCAGGATAGACACGAGGGGTCCTTGGTGCTCTCTGAGTTTGCTTGTTTCCTTGCAGATGTTTCATTACCCTAACTAGGTAACATCTCAGTGCTAGTCACTGGCTGGTTGGCTGGCTTCTCTATTTTTTTTATTTTTTTTTTAAATTCTGCTGGGAAGGATTCCAGAGTATAGCACCTTTTCATTTCAAGAAAAAGAGTAAGGGTTCTCTAATGGTTTCAGTCCTCAGATGTATAATTGATATGGGAATGGAAGAAACAGAACCTGATTTCTTTCTCATTCTTCTACTTTACTCATCATAAGAAGAATCTGAAAAGGAACAGATGCTTTTAACTTCTACGTTCAATCCCTTCTGTTCCTTTACCTCCTCTCAAACTGCTATATTAGTGATGCACAGGTGTTTATTAAGAAACAATTGAAAACACATTTTAAGAGGTGCTAGATAAAGTCTCTCTCTCTCCTCTCTCTCTCTCTGTGTGTGTGTGTGTGTGTGTGTGTGTTTGCTTAAACATAAATACACACTTTGATTTAAAGTTCCACTGATGTACAAATATACTCCCAGAAATTGGAAAAAAAATCATTCTGGAAAGTGAAAATTAACACCCAGGCACATCAGATAGTGTCAACCACATGAACATTATCATTAAAAAAGAAAGAAAGAACCAAAACAAACAAAGAAGGCTTTGTAGTCAATCAATTTACTTGCAGATTTCAAATGTTAATTCTTTATTTCCTTGTTTGTTTGTATTTCATAGAACCAGAGGTTCCACAGGAATTAATTTCAAATTATTTCCACTTTTTTCAAAAATGAAAGTGGTGCTAATATGCGGAAGTGCCTGAATATAATGAAGACCAGTCAAAAATGCACTGTTCTTAAGAATATGAGAATGACTTGTACTGAAAAAAGAAAAAGAAAAGGAAAGAGCAAAGGAAAAGAAAAAGGGAAGAAAATAATAGAAGAAACACCCCTTTCATCATCAGCAAGTATAATCAACACAACAGTTTATCAATGTTTTTCAGAATACAATCCAGTGCATCTCCACTCTATGCCTCACTCTTTTAGCCCATTGCTACATCTTCAGATCTCTTTATTAATCAGCAGAAGTCTTAATTGTTTGGTTGGTTGAAATATGGGCAGCTATTTAAATAAGGGGGTGAGGGAGCGTTTATGTATAATATTATATAATAAATCTATTATACATAGATATAGATGAAATAGAGATATTGTTGTTTGTTAGCTGGCAGCAGGTAGGGATGGCTGTGTAGAGCGAGGACTCAGATGAGGGGCCAGCACCATTAGAGAGTGGATTGCTGCCTTCAGAAATTGTGTGGGCTGGCAGCAGCAATGAGGAGGTTCCCGAGGAGCCTGTGCCAAGTGCATGTGCACACAGGACTGCTTGCAGGAAAGAGCAGCTACAGCAGCATGGGCGACTCGGGAGTAAGGCTGCAAGGTAATGGCCTCTCCTTCAAGAAGATAAAAGCCAGCTGTGAATCGGATGTTCTTTGTAGGAAACAAAGACATTTTGAAACTAGAGCTTCGTAGATATTGCAATATCTTAAGTTGGTATTTGAAGACTCTTGTGTTGTAAAATATCTTTAGGTAACCTTATCTGTTATTCTTGGCAGCCTCCCGTAGTTTTGGCAAGCTCGTGCTTATCAAAGTTAATTAGTTTGCAGCAGCCTTTTAACCGGGGATTCATAAGCCTCATTAAAAGGTTTATATTCCCTCTGGTTCATTTTTGTTTTATTGGAAAAGGATTTGGGTCAGAACAGATATGGTTTATCAGAAATAAGAACTTAAATATTTGTATCCCCACTAAGCAAATTCTCCCTTATCTATCTCTTCAAATAATCACAGTAGAAAATAATTACAAAAGAATATTGGATCATTTGTTTGGTACAATGGCCATCTTGATAGAAAATCATAGAACCATAGTTGGACCTTGGAATCTTCTAGTCCAATTTCCTGCCCAAGAAAAGAAACCTTATCCCAGTGATGGATGACATTTTTGGCACTAAGTGCCCAAAGCATGCACGCCCACATCCCCAAAATGCAATACTTGCGTGTCCATGTCCTACACCCT
The DNA here is from genome assembly GCA_033807585.1 of Hydrophis major. NCBI lineage: Eukaryota > Metazoa > Chordata > Lepidosauria > Squamata > Elapidae > Hydrophis > Hydrophis major. The sequence goes on along the minus strand of CM066332.1, from coordinate 10,391,840 downwards.
AGCTGGTGGGAGGCGCGCATGCACAGCAGAGCCAAGTTGGGGTGACAGCTCATGTGTCATGCCCCTGTTGGAATCTGACTCAGAGGGGAAAGCCAAACAGCTGACAGGGAATGGGAGTGTGGCTCCATTGGCTGAGGAGGAACCTGGGGAAGAGCAAAGTCTGGCTGGGCAGAGCAGGAAAAAGGTAGAACAAGCGAAATGGAATTTAGAAGAAGGCCCAGACCCACCCTCTCTTCATCCTAGGGCATGCAGGGAGGAACGGAGAAGAGAGCAATGTGAGTTGTGTGGCTTGTGGGGCAGGAAAGGGCCCTAATTCCCTTCATTAGCTGCAGCTGGGAATACAGTATATAAAAGAGGAAGCTGCACACAGCAAGTTGTTAGAAGCAAATGTGAATTTATCTTATATCGTTGTGACTTATCTGTGTTCCTGGCGTCTTCCCAACTGTGTGTGTTTTGCTGGGCTTTCAAGTCTGCAATTCCTTCTCCTGCCTTTCAAATTAATTACTTCAGCTTGGTTTGTTTGGATTATTTTGTTACAGTTTGTATGTACCTTGTTTTGGACTGAATTTTCTATGGTTAAAGGATGTTCCTGGGAGAGTTTCTCTCCAGCCAAAGGTAACTTGGACATTGGGGGCAAAGTTGGAGATAACAAAGGGACTCGTATTGCTTATTTGACTGTGTTGCCACACCCCTTTGGGTCATCACATCATGTGCCCATAGAGTGGGCTCTGTGTGCCACCTCTGGCACAGGTGCTATAGGTTCGCCATCACAGCCTTATGCAATCCCAGACAAATGGTTGTTCAAATCTATGTTTTTGAAATTTCCAGTGAGGGAGCACTCACAACTCCAGCATTTTATTTGAATCTGTTGTCCTGATTACTTCTCGCTCTCAGAAAAATTCTCCTCACTTCCAAGTTGTCTCTCTCTGTAACAAGCTTCCACCCATTGCTTCTTGCCCAATGCTCAAGAGATTTGAGTGGTCTCAGGCAAGAGAAGGAGACATATCTGACACCCAAATTATTTCTCCCGCAATTAACATTTGGAAGCATCTAAGGTAAGACCACATTTTCCAGAGTAATAACTCTCGACAGGTCTGTTAAATCAATTTAAACTAATCCACTAATTAAACTATGTTTCTTTGCTAGTTCTGTTGATGTGTCACATGTAGTGCCACCATCAAAAAAAGAAGCCCATTCAGCAGAACAAGCTTGGGACCTCAGATTCAGCAAACTTGTTACCATGTATTTTATCATTAGCAAGGCAAGCCTTTTTTCTCTCTCTGAAAGCACAAACACATATCGGCATTCACAGCCCACCCTAAATCTGTTAAGTCCCAAGTCCGTATTTCTTACAGCAATTTCACCATTAGATTTAAAAAGTGGGAATGGGAATGGATTTAAGAAAGTTTTAAAAAGCTGATGTTAACCACATGAGTGCATCAGTATGTCAATGTGGATATATCTTAATCAATCAAGGGAGCATTGTAATGGATCCTTGACAAACTTGGAAACTTTTCCAGTCATGGTAAAGCCTCAGTCTTAGGCTCCTTAAATTTCATTGCAGCCAATGAGAATGTCACACCTTAATGAGACTGGGGAATGGAGTTTGATGGCATTAAGTGATGCCTTGAGGGCTGCTATTTGATGCTTTTTTTTAAAGCAATGTGGAAGTGTCCATTTCTATCTATCTATCTATCTATCTATCTATCTATCTATCTATCTATCTATTCTCTTAAGTTTTCGTGGGTACTTACATGTATGGCATTCAGCTTTGTTCGGGTATTTTCCATGTCATTGTAGTTTTGCTTTTAAAGTTGTAGCAACATTTCGGCAGAATCTCATCTGCCATCATCCGGCTTCTGTATTGTGTTTGTCTGTGAGTCAGACTTTCACAGCTGTTTCTGTTTTAAATTTGGGGCTAGCCTACTGCTGTGCCAGAATGGTTTTTTTCTTCATCTTGATTGCTTGGGAGTCTTGGTCTGTGTTTATTGGTCTTGGAGTTTGCTGTGTTCTGCTTGATTGGTGTTTGTAATATCTTCTGTCTGTTTTGTGGCTTTTTTTGTCTTGATTGGCTGGCAACATTGTGTTTCCTGTATTGGAGGCTTTTAGTGCAGCTTGGCTCTGAGTAAATGGACGGCTATCATTTATTAGGAAGCTAGGTTTCATCTGGGTGCCTGGTTGGGGTTTGTTTGAGCTGGAGGTATCGGGGGGGGGGGTCTGTTTGTGCCCAGGTGTTTGCCTGGCTAGTAGTGTGGATAATTTTTTGTTTGTGAGTGCAGGCTTCCAAATAATTGACAGTCTGGTGGAGTCAACTTTTCTATTCATGCTTTCAGGTCTTTTTTTCAATCTCTATGGCTTCTCTGATAATTCTGTAGTTATAACCCCAGCTACAGAATTATCAGAGAAGCCATAGAGATTGAAAAAAGACCTGAAAGCATGAATAGAAGAGATGACTCCACCAAAGTGTCAATTATCTGGAAGCCTGCACTCACAAACAAAAAATTCTCCACACCACAAGCCAAGCAAACACCTGGGCACAAACAGACACACACACACCCATACCTCCTGCTCAAACACACCCCAATATATATATATATATTTGTTGCACAAAATATTTCAGCAAGATATTGTTGGTTACCTCTAATTGTTTATACTATTTAAATGAGTGTTTCAAAATAACAAGAAGTATGAGTGCTACTATTGTTTCCTGACCATGCTTCATGGTTAGTTTACAATAAGAATGTTTGAAATTTCAATTTCAAATTTGTGACATGAATAAATGTTAGAATAGAAATAGAAATAAGAGGAGAACAAGAATATACATATAATATAACAAGATATCTGTAACAATAAGAGGGAGGTTTAGAAATTGAATGATGATAGATATGTTTAAACAATATGAAACAATGAAAATGATATGTAATAACTATGAGTAATCATATTACATTTATTTGTACCAAAATATATGATACCCAGGTATCACACTGTTCAAGCATTGATATGTATAAGCAATATAAAATAAAAAAAACTTGGCAAAAAAAGCAATGAAAATTAATGCACATCCACAAACATAACTTATCAGTTTTACAGGTGCTTTTCAAAATTATATCCAAATTAGACCTTTATTTTTAGTTGTGCTATGGATGTAATGTCACCTGTAACTTAATTGACTAAAATTAGTGCCTAGGAAAAATATGTGATCAGAATTTTCCCAGAATTTACAAAACAATTAATATGGACTTTCCCAGCCATTATAATTTGAATAACATTTGTTTAAATACAAGTCATCTTGTCTTGTGCATTCACATTTACAACAGAGTTTAAAAAGCAACTCCACAACCAATCTTATTTATAACCTTTGCAGGTCTGTAAAGCAAAGGAAGGGGAAAGAAAAGGTAGTGTGACCTAATGGCTAACATGCTTGGTTTGTCAACCAAAAGATTGGCAGTTTGAGACCCAAATACCATGTGACAGGATGAATTCCTGTTCTTGCCCCAGCTCCTGTAAACCAAAATATGCAAATGCAAGTAGACAAATAGGTATCACTTCAGTGTGGAGGTTACAGTGTTCTGTGCCCTTCAACATGCTTTGTCTCCCCTTTAATTTCAAGCGAGCAAAACAAAAAGCAGCCGTTTCAGAATTACTTCAACTCAAAAACAAACTCCCACAAAAGAACAGCTGGAGTAAATTCCAATATACAGCAATAAATCCCCGCTCTGTCCGGCAACCTTGGTGTGGCAGTAAATCTCAAGCCTCAGAGAGTTTGCTGCATGTCTTCACTCCCAATTAGTCACGTTGCTTCTGGCGAATTCCACCAGCCCAGCTGTGTCCTTTTATTTATTTATGAAGCGTGCTAATTTCCCTAATTATTGACTAGCTCCATGCTTCCTTTCTAACTGGGTTTGTCTTCTTAGCTTCCTTCTGTTTTTTACGTCCAACCATAAGTTTTCCAGATTCTCATCTCCGCTGGAAAACTCTCTCCTGCCTTTCCTGTCAGCCATTCCTGGCTGCTGATCAGATAAAGAACCAGAGGAGGTCGAAGGTCCTGACAACTCTATTGTTTCAGGTCTATCTTCCCTTGTTTCATCCATCTCCTCATCTTGGTTACTATCCCAATCACTAAGCAATGCAGGCTCATATTTTGCTGCCATGTCCTCATCACTTGAACTCATATCTGCCACAGGAACAGAATCCAAACCCGGAGCCACAACATCAACATATAGTCATGCTGGTGAATTGACCATGGAAGCATCTTCAGAGAATGTTGGCTCCCTTGACCAGGAAATGGAAATGAGCACTACAGCCTAGAGTTGGACATGACTGGTCAGGATAAATATTTACCTTGTTTTTATCTTATTAAAGCAAGGAAAGCTGAAGTCATATCAGAAGCACAGTGTCATGCCCTTAGTAGAGTCGGACTCTGAGGGAGAAGAGGAACAGCCAACAGGGAGTGGAGGTGTGGCTCCGGAGGTTGTGGAGGAGTCTGGGGAAGGGCAGAGGCCATCTGGGCAGTCAGAGGAAGAACCAGGCCCATCCCCTCTTCATCCTAGAAATGCAGGGAGGAACGGACAAGGAAACAACTTGACTTACAAGAGAGGAAGTGGCCATGATCCCCCTCATTAGTTGTAGCCGGGGAGAATAATATGTAAGAGAGACGGTTACAACACAGGGTTGTCAGAAGCAAAACATATTTTGGGCTGAAGTTATCTTGGTGGGCATCCTTCCAACAGACTGTGCCTTGTAATCTCCTTGAAGTTAGTAATTACTTATCCTGGTCCGTTGTGGAATTTCCTTCATTGTAGTTTGTTTTGGGTTTTTTTATTTCACCTCTATCCACTCATTAAGTTTGGACTGTATTGCTTTCTTTTGAAGATTATTTTTCAGTAAGTTTTATCTCCAACTGAGAATTATTGAACAGTGGAGCCAATTTGGGGGCATTAAAGGACATTTATTTACATTTTGGATTTTGTTACATTTGTGTTACACTTCGGGTCATCACAAACAATTGTGGCTTCACTTAGAAACCACTTTGGTCAACAAACAAGTTGCCAGCCCCAACTGTGGTCACCAAAGAAAGATAGACTGTATCTTGACCTTCTCATCTTGGATTTTGCCTACCTCTTTGAAAGCTCTTGTTTTTGATCAACTAATCACTGATAGGCAGTTCCACAAATTGGACTTTTCCTGTTTTAAACAGGAAGAAGACTGCATTGTTTTCACACTGTCATACTTGAAAACAACCTTATGGCTAGTTTCTGAAGAATGTATGGAAATTTCCCCCAAGTTCTGGAGACTTCTAATTTCGAAGGAGACAGGCCCTGCGTGGATTCATCGTGAGAGATGGATACTAAATACAGTCTGCCGTATTATAAAATAACCTGTTATGCCTTTTGTTCTAAAAATGCTTTCCCTGCTGTGACATCAATTGCACCTTACATGCATGGAAGAATTTCCAACTGATAATATCATTATATGTGCAAAGAGATAAGCAGGACAGAAACAGAGTTTAACCCAAGGAGGAAAACCACATATACAAAAGAATATACTTTCCTTTTCCTTTCTTTTTTCCTTTTTTTTCAGAACAGAAATTACCTTCCAAATTATAACACATTACTGCAATGATTTTATCCATCAATTATAGATAATTGAAAGAACGCAATTCCTTCATTTTAACTAAAGTTTCATTTATAACACCTAATGTTAATGGTTTGTGGAAGGGGTCTTTTATATATTGGTAAAGGTATTGTCTAAGTTTTTAAAAAATGAGAACTTAATTTGCTTTGTTACAAGAGATCTGTATGCTTCCAAAGAGAGCTAGACCTTACAGAAAGGCTGGATGGTCAAATAATAGGTAGAGTAGGTAACACATTATAAATGTTTTGTATTTTAATTAGTTGATTTTCTAAAGTAAAGGAGGTAAAGTAAGGTAAATGAGTCCCTGCAGATTTTACTCCCCTAGTCATTGCTGTCTATAATAAGTGGTTCTCGTCTGTTTCAAAATCATTGAGACAGCGCTGTCTGAAGACATTTCCATGGTCATGTGGCTATCATGACATCATGGAGCACTGTTACCTTTTCACTGAAGTGATACCTATTTATCTATTTGCAATTGCATGATTTTGAGTTGCTAGGTGGACAGGAGCTGAGATGAGGAAGGATACTTACGTACAAACTATCTGAGCAAAGTTATGGATTACAAGCATTAAAAAAAATCCTTGTTAGCTAAATTTGAGATCTAATCTGGAACTTTGTCTAAAATAGTATAGGGTTTCTCGAAGTGATGGGCTGCTGCTTGGTCAGACCACTTCAGGTGAACCAGTAGTTGTGATCATTAGCTGGACCTACCCACCCATCCCTGCACTATACTTTCCATATATAACTAACTTTCTGACTCGTTCCCTCTACCCACACTGCCCAGCTGAGTTCCACACCACACCTGCTGTACACACTGGAGCTGCCTGAGTAGATTAGCTGCATGTTTGAAACCCCAAAGAGCCACACGTGTGCTCAAATCAGAGAACTGGTTGTTAACATAAGTTCAGCCCACTTCTGCTTTCTTGCCTTAGCAGGGATGTGCACAACAAAGTCCCTTCCAACTCTTCTCTTCTCTTCTCTTCTTTCTCTTCTTTCTCTTCTCTTCTCTTCTCTTCTCTTCTCTTCTCTTCTCTTCTCTTCTCTTCTATTTGTTATGAACTAATAAAATGCTTAAATAAAGTTTTATCAAACCTTTAGAAATAGCAGGGTTCTAATCCTGCACTTCTGATTGGCCAATAATAGCGATATCGGATTGGTCTGTTCAGGAGGATCTGATTGGCTGTTAACAAGCCACTCTCATTGGTTAAAGGGGTTAACACTCCACGTTTCTCTTTGGTTGCTAGATCAGCAACTTGCCTATAAAAAGGCTGCTGCTGCCCTAGGGTTTTGCTCTGTTCAGAATGATTAATAAAGAGTTGAAGTTCACTGTTCACCATCTCATCTCCGTTCCTTGTACCAATGCACAGAACATAACACTGGTGATGAAGGTGGGATGCGGAGACATCAGAGCTGACTGAACACTACAGAGCACCCAAACTGAGCACATGGCTGAAGGCGCATCAACAGCGGAAACCATGTCCGGCGGCACCATTTGACCCGGCACAAGAAGACTGGGACTCATACATGGAGCAGTTCCAGATGTTTCTGGAGACCAACAACTTGAAGGATGCCACTACTGGAAAAAAGCGAGCGGTATTCCTGACTCACTGCGGACCTGCCATTTTTAAGATGGCTAAGGCACTGCAAAACCGGCTGAGGTGAAATCCATGGACTTGGACATCCTTGAGCCCCTCCTATGGTCCCACTATGCACTTACCGTACCAACGCTTGTCCGAAGACATGAATTTTACCAGAGAGACCAGTGAAAAGGAGAAAGCGTTGCAGATTTCATTGTGGACCTCTGGAACCTGGGAGGCCTCTGCGGGTTCGCTGACCTCGAAGAAGCTCTAAGAGACCGAATAGTTCTGGGATGAGATGCACCGCACGTGCAAAGTAAGCTGATGGCGAAAGGCAGATACCATCGCTGACGCTACTGCAGCAGAAGCAAACAGGAAGTCAGCTGCCCGAATGCACCGCACCAATGCCCCGCTCCGCCAACTCGCCGGCGAAACCTCACCTCACCTAGAGGGACATAAAATGGCAACCCACCACAAATCATCATCAGAAAGTGATGAGGAAGAGGTCAACCGGCTCCGATCTGAATGAGACCAACGCCACCAGCGTAATCAGAGACTGCAGCATCAATGCGCAGGTTCTGGGGCAAACCACCTACGATCAGACTGCAAATTCCTCGACGCGCTCTGCCATGTTTGTGGGAAGAGAGGCCACATCGGAAGAGTCTGTAGAAGCAAGCAAGGATCCAGCCCATTTCAGAGGGGGACCAACTACCGCCAAACCACAGGAAATCATCCTGTGAGTCGGGAACATTTGAACCACCAATGGAACAACCACTCCTACAGAAATAAACCACTAGCCAATTCAATGAAATAAGAAGAGGCACACCAAACCATTACAATTGGTCACGCCTCATCATTAGATGCAAAGAAGATCCGAGTGAAGGTCGCCATCGAAAACCAGCCCTGCATAATGGAAGTCGATTCAGGATCATCCCTCTCGATGGTTTCCTGGAAGACCCTTAAACAATTAATCCCTGCCGTCCAGTGGCAAGACCTCAGAACCCAAAGAATTATACTCAAGGATTATCAGGGAAACCGAATTTCCGGTTGTTGGATCCAGCCTAGTCCAGGTCTCATTCAAAAATCATACTGCATCTTTACCATTGATCCTCGTCGACCATGATCAGCCTAGTTTGTTAGGCCTTCAATGGTTCGCTCCACTTGGGATTGAGGTAGCCGGTATTCACCAAACCAGCAGCGACGACTGGGAGGAGGCCCTCGTTCAGGAATTCCAGGACGTCTTTGCAGACAAACTAGGTGAGTACAAGGGGACCCCGATATCATTTAAACTTAACCCTGAAGTAGCCTCCATCCGCCTTAAGCCTCGTTGAGTACCTTTTGCCCTTAAACCAAAGATTGATGAGCAGTTCGATAAATTAAAAGCCCAGGGTGTTTTAGAACCAACAGACCACACTCCTTGGGAAATCCCAATCGTAACACCCATCAAACCAGATGGATCGTTAAGGATTTGTGGAGACTACCGAGTCACCCTGAACCATACCCTTCAAGAGAACGCTTGCCCGGTGCCGGTGGTACAACACCTCCTCCATTCCCTGGGGGGCGGAAAAGTCTTCACTAAATTGGATTTAACACAGGCATACCAACAACTGCCTATAGATTAAAAAACAGCAGAGGCACAAATGAACGTTACGCACCGAGGTGCCTTTAAGTGCAACCAACTCCAATTCGGAGTTAGCGTAGCCCCAGGAATTTTTCAGAGTTTGATGGAGAGACTCTTGCAGGGGATAAAAGGGGTCATACCATACTTTGATGACGTTTTAATTGCTGCCCCTAATAGAGAAATACTAAAAGAGCGTCTTAAACTGGTTCTCCAGAAATTTAAAGACTCCAGCCTTAAGGTTAAAAAAAATAAATGTCAACTGTGTACAGATAAAGTAGAGTTCCTGGGGTACCTAATCGATAAACAAGGCATTCACCCCACCAATAGCAAACTAAAAGCAATCAAGAACACCCAAAGACCTAGAAATAAGACTGATCTGCAAGCTTTCCTGGGGATCATTAATTTTTACATCTTCCTGCCCCACAAAGCGACCATAGCTGAGCCCCTACATAGACTTCTCAACAAAAAAGCAACCTGGGTCTGGGGGCACCGAGAGGAGCACGCGTTCCGACAAGTGAAAAACTTATTAACCTCAGATGCTGTTTTAATGCAGTATAATGAGACTTTGCCTTTAACAATTACATGTGACGTGTCACCGTTTGGAGTAGGAGCCATTTTGAGCCATGTGCTACCAAACGGTAGTGAACCCCCTATTGCCTATTTTTCAAGGACCCTATCAAAGGCTGAACATAATTATAGTCAAATCAATAAAGATGCTCTTGCTGTTGTATCTGCTGTGAAATGGTTTCATGAATATGTATATGGACGAGTTTTTACTATTGTTACCGACCACAAACCTTTGCTGGGGATTATAGCGGGAAACAAGCCAACTGCCTATATATTATCACCTAGAATGACTCGCTGGTCAGAGTTTTTGGCTGCGTACAATTATAGGCTGCAACACCGCCCAGGGAAAGCCATTCCCCACGCTGATGCGCTGAGCCATGCACCACTTCCGGAAACCATCGACGACCCAGTTCCAACCCTTACGACATTCCAGATTGAAACGCTCCAGTCATCGCCGCTAACAGCTAGAGACATCGCGATCGAAACAAAACACGATCCTAACTTAACGTGAGTTCTTAGCTGGGTTGAATGGGGATGGCCAGTAGATCAAACCCCTGACGACTTCACCCCCTTCAAGAACTGGCAAACAAAACTTTTTTCACAAAAAGGCTGCATCCTATGGGGGGATAGAGTCGTTGTCCCAGAGCAGTTACAACGAGCAGTATTAAAAACACTGCATGAGGGTCACCCCCGCATCGTGCGTATGAAAGCACATGCACAAAGCTACGTGTGGTGGCCAAGCATCGACAAACAGATTGAAGCCTGGGTAAAGATTTGTTTAAAGTGCCAGGAAGTTAGCAATGCCCCACCTAAAGCAACTCCAACAGAATGGGAAACACCCCGGGGACCGTGGTCCCACATACACATTGACTTTGCGGGACCTACTAAGGGACATACGTTCCTACTAACAGTGGATTCCTATTCCAACTGGCTCAAAATCCACAAAATGAAGAGTACTACAACCGAGTCCGTCATCCGGAAGTTGAACAGGCTATTCGTGATGCATGGACTGCCAGATGTTCTGGTATCCGACAACGGACCCCAGTTTACCGCTCTACCCTTTGAACAATACTTAGTGGACTGGGGTATTCGCCATGCACTAACTTCACCAGTGCAACCTGCGGCTAACGGAAGAGCCGAGTGCATGGTACAATTTGTTAAAAAAACCTTCTACAAAATGGACTATGGGGATATTGAAGATAAAATAAACAGAATACTCCTTCTCCAACACATCACTCCACACAGCGTCACCAACAAGACTCCAGCTGAACTATTAATGGGATGCAAACTCCGTTCCCACCTCAACCGGCTTCACCCATCTTACGAGCCAGAGAAACCCTGTGGATCTAGCGGAAATTGCTGCGAGTTCAAGACAGACGACTTAGTTTTCGCCAGAAACCTTTCCGGCGAACGTTGTGGATCGAGGCAACTGTAATTCAAGCCACTGGACCCAGGTCGTACCAGGTGAAAACCTGCGATGGAAAAATATGGAAACGCCATATAGATCAGCTTCGCTCAAGGCTACAACCTAGTTTCCGCGACTCCGGTAACTCCCAAACTGAGGGGGGAGGGGATGTCGAAGAAACCGAATTCAAGATGGCGGAAAGCATTCTATTCTATTCTATTCTATTCTATTCTATTCTATTCTATTCTACTCTATTCTATTTCTGAATATGATTATTTGATGGTTTGTTTGATGGTTTGACTGATTGATTGATGCAGCTACCCAACACACACAAGTGAGTCTGAGCTTACAATAAAATTGTTAAAAAAACACAATTGCATACATAATATACAACAAAATATATCAGTGAGGCTTCATAAATAACTGCCAGCAAAACCCAGATATGAGCTTCATCACATCTCTGGGGCACAAAATAAGATTAGGTCACAAAATGAACACTTTAGTCTAAGTAAACCAACATGGTACCTAAAACACACACGTCTATATGTATTTTCTAAATTTGTAAACTAATTGTATGGACCACAAAGTAATTGGAAATAAAATAAATCAAACTTTATATTTGATTATGAGAGGGGGGAAAGGCTACAAGATTTTCACCTTGAGCCTTTGAATCTGCATTCTCAAAATCTGATTTACAAATCAAAGCAAAGAAGCAAAGGAGTCACCAGAGACAAAAATTTGTGTAAATAGACATGGAAAAAAAACCTTTTGTATCACCAATACTTCTCTGGTTACGCATTAAAAATCATAATGATAATTGATGATTCTTTATAAAGAGATTATCTTCAAACATTCAGGAAAGCATAAACATCATCTGAAATGAAGCTTATCAATTACATCTCTTTCTCTCTCTGTGTGTGTGTGTGTCTCTCTCTGTGTGTGTCTTTGTGTCTTTGTGTGTGTGTGTGTGAGAGAGAGAGAGAGAGAGAGAGTGAGAGAGTGAGTGTGGGAGGAAAGCACAGTGGTATTCAGTATTTTAAAGTGCTTTCAGACAGAAGTGTATAATTTATTTTAGTGGTTTACTGAATGCAACTCCTACTAATATAATTGGAGGTGATTAAAGTAGGCGTCTGATTCATTAAAAAAAAAAGAATTACACAGTGAAAAATTCTGAAATCTGTAACAAATAATGTGCTTTGGCAAGGACATATTAAAAGAATGAAAAAGAATGAAGAGAAAGAAATTTGGTTCTTCAAGGCAACTTGAACAAATATTAAAAATAAGTAAAAGCAAGTTGGGAGTTATTGAATTAATGCATTCTTATTATTAGTCATAATTTGATTTCTTTTGAGCATTCTTTTGCAACTTGTTCAATTGACTTTAATAGTTTATTTCTGCTGCTAAAATAAAGGCACTAAATATTGCTCTTCTCTCAACATGCATTTCTTATACATACAACAGTCACGGTGATGGGCCATTGTTTATAATATAATAAAAGTCTGTCTCTTTATATTTTTCTATTGATAGTATAGTATCCAATGCATTCTTTGAACACAATTTGTCCAGGGGACAAAAATCTATCTCATCTACATTTTTATTATATTTGTACCTCTTCACAATATTTTATAATCCAATAAATGCTATAAGTAAATTTATTTATCTTTTTTGTATTGGGAATACAACCGATTATATTATAGTATATGCACCAACTAGACAGAATTGCTTTGTCTATGAATTTGACAAATTAAATAGTATTCCACAAGTAACATGTTAACTAGTCTCACTTTTACCTTCTGGCTTTCAGGAGAAAAAGAATGAAGGATACTTAAAAAGTCTGGAATTGAGATATAAAATTGGATAAGCAAGTTCAAAACCTCCAGGACTGAATATTCTATCAATTTCATGCATAAATAGACACTTTCATTATTTCAGTCCATGTAACTTAACTAATATATGATACGGTCTGGTTTAAACCATAATTTAATTTAGATGTTTTAATCAAATTAACTCAAATTGCCAAATTAAATCAACGAATCAAGTTTATCTGTGCAAAAACATTGATCTGATTTGGAAGAAACATTATTCATCAAGTTGCTGAATTGGTTCAAGAGTATCACAGTTGGTTCAAGGTTGGATTTGAAATAGTGATTCAGTACAAATATTAATTTGATTCTAGAAATACTACTGAATTACTTTCAAATCAAGTCTCCAGGTGAAGCCCTTTATACAAGTTAGTGCCCGTAAAATAGAAATTCTATGTGTAAGTAAAACAAGATTATTTTACCCTTATTATGTCAAAAATAAATTGTATGTAAGATCTTAATAAGTACTGTGGTTTTGTTCTTTGCAATTGCTGAATTTAGCATCATAGATTTGTTCCTACTCAAAAAGGAATATTGTTCCTATAATCACTTTTGGTCTTCTGTGACACTACCATTTCTATTAATTATTAAATCTTGGTCCTATTATAAATACTTTCTCTTTGTTCTCTCTGAATTAATCTAGTTGTTGCTTACTCCTGTAAGATTTCTGCCTGTAACAAATGACATGCTGTCACAACATTATATTTCATGTGATGAAAACAGGCATCTAACTAGAATTATATCTATTACATCTGAGCATGTCATAAAAAAGCGATGGAAAACAGACTGAAAGGATAACAATTTCTTCATACGAGCAATACTAACAACTGACAATGGGACTTGAAAATTATGGTGGAGTTATTCTGTGTTTTCTTTTTCAACAATAATATCTGGTAAATACAATTTCACCCCTGATGCACACACCAAAGTGAGAGGGGAAGGAGGGAGACTTTCAATATGACTTCACTGCACAAGGCTGCCATTTTGGAAAGTTCCCATTGTCTTCCATAATATTTAGTTCAACAATCACCCACACAGGCACATAAAATTCCATTTTTTCAGTTGCCCATAATGCTTTCAGTCAAGAACGTCCAGCTTCATTAGCAGACAATATAGTAATCATCATGCAAATTGGGCTGGAGGGAAATGTGATCACAAATGAGAAAGAGAGACAGCAAAAACGTCTTGAGTTTTCATTTTGGTTTGTCTTTTTTTTTTTCTACATGAGCTGAGCGTAAGGTTAACTAGTCTCATAACTTTTAAAAAACAAACCCGTATTCTGTACCATCAATTATGTCATAAAATATCATTAAATACACATGAAACTTCAATATGGATAGGTTGAAAATTGTGGCAATTACAGTTATAAATCATTATTTCTTTTTGCACTTATTCTGAGAAAATGTTCTGCTATGGAGCGTCATGCAAATACTGTTGAAATTAAGGAAAAAAAAGTTCATATTTCAGACATATGTAGGTGTAGGGTTCAAACTAGCTACTTTATTGATGTATGTCAATTTTATGGGAATCCTCCCAGACTGGCAGTTTGCTCCTGAAAAGACTAGACAAGGTTCAATGGATTTCAAAGAGGGACGACCTTGCCTTTTTCTGACTACGTAACAATTCCGAACTGACTCCATGCTTGAACCCTGCTCCCAAAAGTTTTTGATGTTATCATCAGAAGCAGAGAAAATAGCAGACCAATAAGGAGAATAAGCCATATTCCTCACCACCACCATCCCCCCCAAAAATCCTGTTATCAATTTTAAGTCAGAAAAATCCAGTAGTAAGCAAGGGGGCTACCACTAGATAGTAACTACTATCCAGTTGGTTTTTTTTTTTTTTTTAATCTGCTTAAATTTATGGGGACACGATTTGTTTTGGAAGTCCTTTCAAACCATGACTGGAGTGAGACGTTATAGCAAATATTTATTGATGAAACCTCAGCAGAAAATGGGTGCATAAGGGTATGCCATTTTGATTGTGAAGTCTACTTATTCTAATAGCCTCCAAGCTCCCTGTCTTCCAAAGTTTCAACCAGGGTGGGATTCTACCGGTTCGGACCGGTTCAGGTGAACTGGTAGTTCCAGTAATTATTAGGCTCCACCCACCCACCCCCTGCCCTAGTCTGTCCTTTATTTCCATGTTTTGCAGCTCAGCTGATTCACATGGCACAGTGGATTGCCGTGCCTCAGTTCTTTTACTCACCAGGAATGCAGTAGAAGGTAAGTATTAGAAAATGGGCGGTTTTTAAATGCTGTGCACATGAGCATGCATATCTCACGCTCACTGAACCAGTTGTTACACCAATTGAATCCCACCATTGGTTTCAACTAAACCACAAGAAAAGTCATTGGGAGGAATCTCCTATTTTTTTTAAATGGAGTAGGTCTAATTTCACTTCTCAGTTGGAAGTCTTATGCTCAAAACGTTTTGGGAAGGGTTTTTTTTTTTTTTTTAGAGCAACAGATCCAATTTTTTCATCTATAAATTTGATGGAGAATTCAAATTAAATTTCCTCCCAGCTCAAGTAAGGTGTCGATTTTTTTCCATTAACAGTCAATGTTCTTGTTGTACTATGATTAGTTTCCTACAATGTACTCTACATTGGGCTGTTTTTAAAAGTAATTTTAGTAATCACACTTGATTACAAAATCCAGATGCCCATGGATAGTATCTGTGAGAGTTGCATGAGAATGACTGTTTCTTTGCTAAAACTGCAGAACACAGTTAAGATTGTCAGTTTCCAATAAACTCTCATGAAAGAAGATGCAACTCAATTGGAGGAACAGCTCAGGGGGATATGGATTTAGACCTAGTCCATCAAGTCTTGTATTTGTGTGTTGACTTATTTTCTAGAGTTCTTTTTTCTTCTTTCTTTCTGAGACAGAAGCTGCCTAGAATCATTATAACTGGAAGCAGATAAAAATAAATGAGTGTCATTGACACTGAACCCGTTAAAGTGGATTCTAATTTATCAGTAACTATAAGGCATCATGATGTATTTTAAGAAAACAAATCTGTGCTTTGAAATGTACTCCAGTTCAAATTTGATGTCCTTCCAAGGTTTGAATGGAGCTATTAGTTGTTTACCACAGTAAAGTATTTATTACATATACAGTGTGTGTGTGTGCATGTGCTTCATGTAAGGAATAATGTGGGACTTTGTGCAATTGTACCCATAAGAATTTATATATTATTAATTACTTTTCCCACTTTCTCTGGTGTCTGTTACTTTAGTGTGGTCAAACTCTGGAAGAAAATTTTGATTAGTTCAAGGAGTTACTGGAGGAAAAGGCTAATCTTTCATCTGTCATGTAATAATGCATGATAGTGAAAGTGTAGCATTGAGCCTTACTACATATATATAGTTTCTCTTTCTCTTTCTATCTCTATCTCTCTATTTCTATTTCTATTTCTATTTCTATTTCTATTTCTTTTTCTTTTTCTATTTCTATTTCTATTTCTATTTCTATTTCTATTTCTATTTCTATTTCTATTTCTATTTCTATTTCTATTTCTATTTCTGTCTATCTATCTATCTATCTATCTATCTATCTATCTATCTATCTATCTATCTATCGTATCTATCTGCAGCTGCAAATGATTTGGAGAGATAAAATATGTAATTTTGAACTTATTGAACATTAATATTGTCATCTAGTATATCTTG
This sequence comes from Hydrophis major, assembly GCA_033807585.1. NCBI lineage: Eukaryota > Metazoa > Chordata > Lepidosauria > Squamata > Elapidae > Hydrophis > Hydrophis major. The sequence goes on along the minus strand of CM066332.1, from coordinate 10,375,501 downwards.
AGTATGAACACAAAACAAGATTCAAGTCCTGTGTCATCTTTCTAATCCTGATTCAATTTCTATGAAGATTATTTTATTATATAATAATGCCTGGGTGGGAAAAACTGAATGGTAAAATTAAATGGAATCTTTTTATTGCTGATGTTCTCTGTTAGAGAATTCATCCTTAGAGTCTCTTATATTTGGATGCTGAGGTTCATCCTAATTTTATTTTGCAATATTTAAATTTCTACCTTGTTTTGCATCCGTCACATAAAGAGGCCATTCCTGGATATTTTGGTATAAGAAAAGTTATTCCTATTAAATTTTGGAAGTGGCCAGCCTTTGGTAAGTGGCCAGCAAGTTTTATTTTGTGTTGTAGATTACCGTAAAAAAGAATGGCAGATTATTTGAAATGCTTTGTGATGAGATATTTTTTTTATCTGGTATATATATATATATATAAAGTTAGGAAACTGGAGTCGACCTTAACATTGCATTTAACTTATTTTTAATGTTTCTGTTTTCTAGGTTAGCTGTATTTCCCTATCCATCAGCACCACCAAGTGGTCAGGAGTGTATTTCCTGGCTCCTACCCGTTCCCTTTCTCTGTGTTGCTGAATTCTCACCTCTCCAAGCTGATGTTGAAGGCTCAAAGGCTCTGCCAAGAAATGAACAGATGGTGACCCTTGCTGAAATCTCATTTTACTAATATATATGCAGGATTCAATTTATTAGTAAAAATGACTACATTAGGCTACAATGTGTTGGCCAGAGTTCTATTAAACACAAGAGGCATTTGCTTCTGAATGAAAATACATGGACTATTTCTGCATGGTTAGAATTTTTGCCCATGTGCTCAATGAAAATTAAAAAGACACTCAAGTGATCTTCAGAAAATATGATGCAAAAATTAAAAGGACAGAAGGAAGTGAATCATGTTCGTTAACGTTAAGAATGGAAGAAATGAGGGGAGAGATCCAAGCCCAGTCACTTGCTTCAAGAAACACTTAGAACTTCAGTCTCCTCTTTTCATTTAGAAATGTCCATATTTATTTATTTGTTTGTTTGTTTGTTTATTTATTTATTTAATAAATACATTTCGATCCCCACAATGGATGAATGGCTGCAAAAGTTGATGGAATTAGCAGTGTTCTGACCTACGCTTCACAAAATCACGAAGCAGACTCCTCATCCCAACAAAACCCTTTTTTATTGGGCTTATGTGAATTCTTCTCATTCACATCTAGCAAAGTCCCAGCAAACAGTCTTTCAAGGTTGATTTACAACTGGAGACCTTATCAGGCTTGGAGGGTTGCCAGGCCAGTAGATTCCAAGTGCAATGCTGTGCCAGAAAATACTTGGCAAGGAGTCATGAACAAATCTTCTCCCTAATTAAATGAACTAATTGTCTCCTCCAAATACCACCCCCCTTTCACTCCTATTTATTCCCTATGGAAGGGGCCGTTCACTATCCACCTGTGCCTTTCCTCCCGAGGTGACTCTTGTTCCTTAATTGTTCCCTTCTCCTGGCAGTTCTGCACATGAACACATCAGGAACAGGCTCCAGCTGTTCTTTTGCCTCACTGATCTCCAACTCTGAAGGCAGCTAATAACTGTTGCTCCTTTTTATTCCCTAGGGGAGGGGCCATTCACTGTCCACCTGAACCTTTACTCCCAAGGTGACTCTTGTTCCTTAACTCTTCCCTTCTCCTGGCAGCTCTGTGCATGCACATACTGGGAGCAGGCTCTAGCTGTTCTTCTGCCTCACTGATATCCAACTCTGAAGGCAGCTAATAACTGTCAGATGGCCCTGGCCATCAGAGCCTTCCCCAGACTCCAGGACTGGCCCAGGTTCCTCCCCAACCTCCACACTGTCCGACTCTGCTGCCAGCTTCACTGGCCACTGGCAAGCCACAATACAGAGATAGTTAAAGTGACTGCTTAGATTGAAGAAGAAAAAAAAATGCATGCACAAAAATGGAAGGACAAATGGTTGAAGAAGCTAGTGGACTTGGCTGAAATGCCAGAGTTGACTGCTTTGATCAAAGAAAACAGTATAGGTACTTTTGTTTCCACATGGAGATTGCTTCTCAATTTTGAAGTGAAAAAGAATGAAACTTTGTTTTGGAGTTTTTCTGATTGAATTGATTGATCTTTTATAGAAATGGCTAGTTTATATTATGATGAAAAAATAAAAAAAAGCTTTGATTTGATGTTAATGCCTTATTTTACTGCAGCAGAGTTGGAAGTCAATGCTTCTTTTACTTTCTCTTAACCCTTCCTCACTTTCCTTTCCTTCCCATTGTTTTCCTATTCTTTTGTATTTTGCATCTGATTTTTCTTTATAAATCAATAAAAATATTATCGGATAAAGGAAAAAAAAAACATAAGCACTTTTTTTTCTATTTGGAAACTCCTTCTGGACTTTGGGTTTGAGGTGAAAAAATAATGAAACTTTGATTTTGGATTTTACTGATAAGATAGATTTGTCATTATAGAAGTGGCTAGTTTGTACTATTATGTAAAAGTAAAAATGTTTGAGGTTACTGTTTTATTTTACTTTTCTACTAGTCTACTTTTCTTCCTTCTTTTCTATGCTTTTCTTTACCTCCCCCCCCCCTTATTTTTCCTTCCTCCTGCTTTTGTATTTTTGTATTTTATATTACAAACCAATAAAAAAACCTGTAAACTATAAAAAGAAGTAAAGAAAAAAAGGGATACTTTTCTAAACCCATACATTCATGTTGCTAAGCAAGGAAATTAAATGAGTTTTGCCTCATTTTGCGACCTTTCTTGCCACAGTTGTTAAGTGAAACTCTGTGGTTGTTAAATCAGTAATCTGGTCGTTAACTGAATCTGGCTTCCCCATTGATTTTGCTTATCAGAAGTTCATAAAAGGGGATCACATAAGCTTGGGACACAGTGTTGTGGTTAGCCGGCAGCAGGTGTGGATGGCTGAGGAGAGCGAGGACTCAGATGAGGGGCCAGGACCATTAGGGAGTGGGCTGCTGCCTTCAGAGATTGTGGGGTCTGGCAGCTGTGATGGGGAGGTTCCTGAGGAGCCTGTGCCAAGTGCACGTGAACGCAGGGTTTCTTGTAGGAAACAGCAGCTGCAGCAGCACAGGCAACTCAGGAGTAAGGCTGCAAGGTAATGGCTCCTCCTTCAAGAAGATAAAAGCCAGCTGTGAACCGGACGTTCTTTGCAGGAAGCAAAGACGTTTTGAAACTCGAGCCTTGTGGACGTTGCAGTATCTTAAGTCAGTATTTGAAGACTCTTGTGTTGTATTTCTAGGTAACCTTATCTGTTATTCTTGGCAGCCTGGCACAGTTTTGGCAAGGCTTGTGCTTTTCAAAGTTCATTAGTTTGCAACAGCCTTTTAACCGGGGATTTGTAAGAATCCTTAAAAGGTTTCTGTTCCCTTTGGTTCATGTTTGTTTTATTGGGAAAGGGTTTGGGTCAGAACACACTGCAACTGTCATAAATATGAATCAATTGCCAAGCATCTGAATTTTGATCATGTGACCAGGGGGATTCTGCAGTGTGAAAAAACAGTCATAAGTCACATTTTTCAGTGACTAAATGAACTGTTGTAAGCTGAGGACTACCTATATCCTTGCCCTCTTCAGTATATAGACAATCTTCAGCATTTTATTAAATTCCTGGAGGAGTCCAACGTGGGAAGAGAACCCTGAATATTGGGACCGGGTGGCAGGTTCTACCTGACACAGAATCTTTGCAGATACCTATGTGTTGATCAGTGGTGGGATTCAAAAAAATTTACTACTGGTTCTGTAGGCATGGCTTGGTGGGTGTGGCAGGGGAAGGATATTGTAACATCTCCAGTCAGAGGTGACATTTGCTGATTCTCCGGAGTCCGCACTACTCAAAATTTCTTCTATTGGTTCTCCAGAACTGGTCAGAACCTGCTGAATACCACCTCTGGTGCTGATCCATATGGGGTCAGAACTAACACTTTGAGTTGTGAATTTGGATGACCTGCAAAAGACTAAGCCATTCCCAAACAATGTTGTTTTGGTGCCTGACGAAACTCAATAGTTGTAGCTTTGACAAAGTTGTGCAAGGTGATGAAACACCATCTCTAGGTTATTAACAAGGGTTAATATAACAAGGAAGAAATATTGCAATGGCCAATAATGCTCTTACAACTCCGTCTGACTTTGCCAATAGCCTTAGCAGTAGATTACTGTCACAAATTCATTGGAGAGGGTGTAACATCACCTCAGGTTAAAAGCAAGTTCCAATAATAGAAACACTGATTTGACAGGAACAGTTGGGGAACAAAGTTTAAGAAAATCAGTCAAAAGCTTTTGAGACACTATTACAGATGATTTTTTTCGATCACATTTTTTTTTAACTTGTGGTGAAAGTCAAGCCTCTCCTTGGGGTGCACAGATGGGTCTTTGAATCATATGGCATGATAACCGCTTTGCTGGAAGATTGATACTGCAATTCTTTCTTTTTCAACTGAAAAGCATTGTGGATGAATCATTCTGTTAAGAGAATTCCGTTAGCATCCGAAAAAGTGCATAGTCCAAGAAATAAATAAAAATTGCTCCTATTTTTCAAGCAGCTCTTCCATACTATAGAAGCAAATTAAAAAACCCAGTGTATTTTGCATTGCATGTGATAGAAGCAGCTGACATCGAGTTTGTGAATGAATAAGCAGTAGGCAACATCTGGGTGAAAATATTCACTTCCTGATTTGTTCAACTTCAGTTGCTCCTCATACATTGTTATTATCTTGTCTTAGAAGGGAAAAGGAAGGTTGAAGGTGAATCTTCCAATTCAATTCAATTTCAATTTCTTAGTGGGAGTTTGTCAGCTTTAAAAGCCAACATAGAAAGGGATGTCTATTACACCATACAGTGTGCTGTATTCTAAATCCTTACTCTTTATACTTAGCATTTTGAAACAGCTAAACCTATTCAGCTTTTCTACTTCGTAGAATATTTAAAGAGAGCAAATTTCAGATGAAGGGGGTCAGCAGAAAACTGTTTAAACTTCATTCTGCACAGTTGAAAATGAATCATCACATCAAATCTGGTAGACATCGGTTATGGCTGCCACTTTCCAGTCATGCAACATTTGAATAATCAAGATATGGCCCTGCCCAATAGTGAGATCCTAGCTGTTCCACTACCAGTTTGGTGATCTCATGTGTGTGTGCATGCACCTAACACGCACGCATGCACCTAACATATGTGTGCAGCTTTCCGCACACCAGCTGGGGTCTGCAGCACCAATCAGCTGAGAGGATAAAGAAGAGAAAAGTGCAGGGGCGGGGCGGAGAGGTGATCCTGCACTTTTATCTTCTTTATCCTCTCAGCTGATTGGCGGAGGCTTTTTTTTTTACTACCGGTTGAGCCAAACCGGTCCAAACCAGTTGCATACCACCACTGTCCCTGCCTATATCATTGCCTCATTTCGACCTCTTCAGAAATTGGAGATCATCTAAGATAGGAGAAGAGTGGCTCATTAGCTAGGTGGGAACAAGTAGCTTGATATGCATTTTAATGTAAAATCTATTCAAACAAGCTTGTCAGGAATTCCTTTGATGGTTTCCCTGAATTGGCACCAAGTCAGTGTGTACTTGAGACCACCACTTAAGGAAATGCAGTCTCTTAGCATGTCAAACACATAAGCACACACACAAGACAACACAACCAACATGTATACTTAAGGGTAGCTCTGTCCTCCTTAGTAATTAGGGATTATAATAGCTTGTCTTGTCATTGCAAAAAGTTATTTTAAAATATGATGATGATGTGGGGAAGACTTCGAGGCAGAAGACTGGGACCACAACTGAGGAATATCATGTTTTCCCTCCCAGCAATGCTATCTTGTATAAACATTCCCCATAAACTGCAACAAAGATTCATGGCCCTCCATTGATGCTAGTGGAGATGCTGTCAGTTCACACCCAATACTAATATAAGTTCTATCAGTCTCAAGGATCAGATATCATTATTTTGTTTTGCAAATAGGGAAAAATATGCAAGAGAGATACTTTTTCATTATGTAACTGAAATTTAAGCTACCTAACTTCGGAATATAAAACTGAATACTCACAATAAAGTTTTTTCAGATCAGTGCCATCACAGATACATGACTTTATGTGTTTGTGCATGGAATCTAGGAGTAGGGAAGCATAGTACATGAACTGTCCATGGTTCTGAATGTTCTGCAATGAGTTATGTTATCTGGCAGTCATTCTTACAATTACCAGTACATATATTTAGCTCAATATGAACACAAACTCAAAAAAGCAGTTTCATTGCTCATATGCACTAGATGTAACATTTTCCTACAATGAGAAAACCAGTGGGGATGAATCAAAGATCTAGCACCTTGTTTCCAACTATGAATAACCATATAGTGAATGATTTAAATTGCCCTTATTTGCTGTATGGCTTCTTAAAATTACCAATAAGGAGTATACAGTATAGATTTTGAATAGGGGATGCCTATTTAGCTCTTGTGTTTAATCTATTAGCAAGTATAAATATGCCAATCTGTAATGGTATTTGTTCCTTCTTACTAATAGTGTCCCTCTATATTTTGTGAACATATATCTCTGCAAATGAAGATTTTCTCTAATTTCTTCCTGTCCCTCTGTGCACATTGAAGCTAATTTCAGCACTATATCATTTGGATGTATTTTGGCATAATTCTACTCTAATATCTATTTTGACATAACTAGACTCTAATGAACCAAACATTTTCCTTCTAATTAGTTGGAAGGGATGTTTCTGGGGCATCTTGTTTCATTCTGTGAAGGGTCATGTTGACCTCTATAATGAATCCATCTGTTCCTACAGCAAAATTTTGCAATCTGTTCCAGCTTAAGAGAGCTGCTTCAAAAAGAAAGGGAAAGAGTACACACACACTTGAAAAATGCCTTAAAGCACCTGCTGCAGATGCTTTAGCCTGCCTCATGAATTGTGGATAAAACTCTCTTGAGCATATTCAGGACAACTAATAAAAACGGTGTGGTACTTGGGTGGTTGTAAAGTTTCTGGAATGGCAAAAATCCCACAACAACCCTGGAAACCTCTGAAGAGCAGAAGACAACTATAAAACTAGTATAAAACAAATGTGTAAATGTTCAGGATGTTTTTAGTCCAACCCAATAGATAGCCATTTAGTACATTCTTTGTAATTATTTAATGTAACCAGGGGTGGGCTGCTGGGGGCTCACAGTGGCTTGGGAGACCCTTAGCTAAGACTCTGTGGGGCTCAGAGAGCCCCCAACAACCTCAGAAAGACAAAGCAGCAAGGGGAAGCTCTTAATTGGCCTAATTGAATTTTTGGGCATTCAGTTGAGAGCATTTCACACCTTGTAAAAGTGTTGCAAGCTAGATAAACAATCCACTCAGCGTTTGTGAGGAAGAGCCATTGAGAAAATCAGATAACATAGCCACTAGCCTCCAAGGGGATTAATTCCCAAATAATAAGAATCACGTAACTCACCAGAAACTCCACTAAGGCTCCAAAATCCCTTTCACAGTCACTGCTATTAAGCCTGGTTTCACCCAATCTTTTATTTAAGTTTAAATAAATGAAATAATAAACAACTTTTTTTTGTATATATCCTTTTTGAGGAAATTAGGGCAAAGAAGCAACATCGAGTTGGCCACACTCACCCAGTCACATGACCACCTGGCCATGATCATCTGATCACATTACCATCTAGCCATGCCTACTTAGCCACATGCCCACCCAGCTATGCCCACCTATCCATGCCCATCTGCCAGTCATTAGGGCAGAGAGCCCCTAGCTAAAAAAAAAAAAAAAAAATTAAGCTCATCCCTGCATCTAACTGACATTTTGAGCTTTATCAAAAAACAGTGAATAAAGCCATTGTAAACAATGATATGGTTGGAATTTGACCTAATTCCTATTTAGGAAGGAAACATACATCTCCTAAACCAAGAATGTTAAACTTGATTTTATTGAGGACTGCATCAGGATTGGGTTTGACCTCAGGGGGAGGGTTTGTGGCCAGTGTGGGCGTGGCTGGCTAGATGTCACTCATCAAGTCTCCATTTTGGGCCATGACAACTTCCTGCCAACCTCTGCCAGTGAAAATGGAGCTCAGGGAGGCTGCGTATAAGCTGCCCAGGCTTCAGTTTTGCTGCCAGATGGTCGCAAGAGGCCCTTGTGGTCAAAATTGGAGCCCAGGAGAGCTATATGTGGCCATCCCAAGCTCCATTTTCACTAGCAGAGGCACCCCTGGTTAGTTCTTCACTGTTTCCAGGGTGGGCCAGCGAGCCTTGAATTTGACACCTTTGTGATGACCCAGGGTATGGCACAAAGGCAATACAGTCACATAAGCAAGAAGTGTCCCTTTAATGCTTCCAACTTTGCCAACAATGTCCAGGTTACTTTCAGCTGGAGAAAAAACTCTCCCAAGAACAGTCTTTAAGTGGAGGAAATTCTGTCTGAAAACAAAGTACAGACAAACTGTAAATAAAAATCCACATAAACCGCTCTGTAGTAATTAACCTGACAGGGCAGGAGAAGGAATTCCAGACATGAAAGGCCAGCCAAACACACACAGTTGGGAAGATGCCAGGAACCCCGATAAGCCTTAACAATAACAGATGTCACAATTTGCTTCCAACAAGCTGTTCTGCACAGCTTTCCTTTTTAAACAGTATTCCCAGCTGCAGCTAATGAAGGGAATCAGGGCCCTTTCCTCCCCCATAAGCCATGCAACTCACATTGATCCCTTCTCCATTCCTCCCTGCATGCCCTAGGATGAATAAGGGATGGACCTGGGTCTTCCTCAGAATTCCCTCTGCCTTGCTCTACTTCTCCCCTGCTCTGCCCAGCCAGACTGTGCCCTTCCCCAGTTTCTTCCACAGCCTACAGAGCAACACTCCCACTCCCTGTCAGCTGCCTGTCCTCCCCCTCAGAATCAGATTCTGACAGGGGCATAATACCCTTCTCCTAAACTAAGCTCTTATCTTCATTACATTTTTTCCCATTATTCCAAAAGAGACATAATAATTAGCTAGTTCTTGAGAAGGTAGGAAGGTGTGTGTGTGAGTGTGTGTGTGTGTGTGTGTGTGTGTTATTAATAAGTATTTTGAATTTTCCTCTTTTTTTCCATGACCTTTATTCAGTGAACAACAAGAAATCCAGTTTTTCTAGAAAATAAATATTCCAAGAAGCTATTGTTGCCCAGTGTTTTTAACTGAAGTAGTAATACATTGGCATCATTACAGGCTTCAGATTTCTTAACCCTCCTCAAATATTTATCAAAATATATTTTAAAATGTCTATGATGTAGAGAAAAAAAAATAGAGATGTATACCTAAATAGACTTCCATTTTTTTAAGAATTGCAGATTATTTTAGAAACAGCCTCAAAAATTAATTAATGCAAAAGTGAACAAACGAACAATGGCCTTATTTCTACTATTTTCTCAATTATTATCTTAATACCGACATTTGCTGACTTAGAATTGATTGGATGTTAGGCTACCGCTTAAGTGGCTTATAAGTTGGAATAGCTTATACAAATAGGGAGCAAATCCATTAGCACTGATGATATTATCTAGTCAGGTAATGAAACATATGCAGGAAAACAACCAAGCTCAGAGGCCACCGAGGACTCCACAGTTCAACTCTGAGCTATGTTTTAGAATAGGATTCTGCTTATCATTCCTAAAAGTACCAGATTTATGACCATACCTAACTAATAAATACCTTTGATTACTTACATGCAAACTACCCGACCAAAGTTATGGATTACAAGCATTGTAATTGAACATTGGCTGCTATCTAATAAAATGCAATTGAGTGGTGAAAAAAGTAAAGGTCTACCTTTAGGCAAGAAAAACAAATGCACAGGTACAGTGTATGTGGTAACTTGCTCAATCATATTGACTGTCAGAGGGATCTTGGAGTCCTGGTGGACAATCATTTAAATATGAGCCAACTGTATACTGCAGCTGCCAAAAAAGCCAGCACAATTCTAGGCTAAATAAACAGAGGAATAGAATCAAGATCACATGGAGTTGCTGATACCACTTTATAATGCCTTGGTAAGGCCACACTTGGAATACAGCATCCAGATTTTACAAAATGTAAAAAAGATATTGAGACTCTAGAAGGAGTGCAGAGAAGAGCAACAAAGATGATTAGGGGACTGGAGGTTAAGACATATGAAGAACAGTTGCTGGAACTCCGTATGTCTAGTTTAATGAAAAGAAGGACTAGGGGAGACATGATAGTAGTGTTCCAATATCTCAGGGGCTGCCACAAAGAAGAGGGAGTCAAGCTACTCTCCAGTCCAAAGCATCTGAGGGCAGGACAAGAAGCAATGGGTGGAAACCAATCGAGGAAAGAAGCAATTTAGAACTAAGGAGAAGTTTCTTAACAGTGAGAACAATTAATCAGTGGAACAACTTGTCTCCAGAAGTTGTAAATGCTCCAACAATGGAAGCTTTAAGAAGAAATTGTCTGAAATGGTATAGGGTTTCTTGACTAACCAAGGAGTTGGCAAATTGTTGCAAATACAATGAGATTTTGGCATGTTACAATCATTAATCTGGTAATTGGTAATCTGTATCACATGTAACTTTTATCTGCATTATCAAGATACCTTCTTCTCCTTTTTCTCCCCTCATCCCATCTCAATTTAAACCCTGCATCTGCAAAAGCTCTGAATTTTATTACTTATTATTCCATCTTTCCTGATCTTCAAAGTTGTCTCATTTAGCTCACCCTGTTCCTGCCTTTAACAAAATCTCAGGGTGTTTGTTCTAGAGTTACATTTCTTCAACTAATTCATGTAGATCAAAGTGCAACTGAAAAATCTTAGCCTTCCATTATCGATGATCATGATGAGATCAGAGGGACAAGTCATATTTCCAGACACTGCCTGACTTCATGAACTTGTCTGCTTAATATACTTATTTCCACCTCAGTGCTATTAAAACATTATAAGACTGCCTGGAATTCCAGATTTCTTTTTCTTAAAGCTTTGCTGACATCTCCTGGTATTTAGGAAAACATTTCACATTGGTGAATGGATTAAAATATATTTTAATTATAGTGATATATCAAGCCTGCTGTTTTCTTCCTTTTCCCCATGGGTATAAGTGGCACCTTCTCTAACCCCAATGTTATTCATTTAATTAACTCTCCATTAAAACTTGAGCTATACTGAAAAGCAAATTTTAATAGAAGAGATTAACCATACATTTACCTTTGAAATAGATGGTTGAAGAAGGATGGGATAATATTCTTCAACTATATACAATTGTGTCATTCAGAAGGAGAGAAATCTATTTTGTATCATGGTAGAGTCTTTGATTGCAAGTTGATTAAATGTTAGAAAAAAAACTTCCTAATAGTTAAAATGTATTAAATATTTGAGTTAAATAAAAAGTGAGAGAAGTGTGAGTGTTATTTTGAAATTCCTACACTGAGAAGGAATGCAAATCAAATATGATGATATCATCATCATCATCATCATCTCCAAAATATTCAGTAAAACAATTCCTAAACAATAGTCAACACAAAAAAAATCAGACCATGGATGAATTATACCAGCTTAGAAAAGCTCTATATTTTCCATTTTATGATTTATTTTAGTAGTTTTGTTGTGTCAGTGATTGTGTAGTTGAATTTTTTCTATTTCTGAATTATATCAGTTAAATTCTCATTTTAAATCAGATGTGGAAGGAAATCCCCTCCCCCCAAATTCATTCGGATAAAACAATCCATAAGAGCAAAGCAATGATCAGGAATTATACTTAATAACTCAATGAAACTGTTTCCCATTATAGTATTAGGGTACCTTACACCATATTAACTAAATCAAGTCATTTTCAACCATAATGCAACAATTACAACACAGAAACATTTTCCCATGGGAGGTATATTGGATCAAAGATAATTTAATTTTATCCCTATTTAGGTTGTACATTGCAACAGCTGGAAAATGAATCCCACTTAAAGGCCTAAGTGGGAAAGTGGTTTTAACCAAAAACCTACTAGCTTCTTAGCCAAGATCTGAAATGAAGCATTTGATTGAACAGATTGCTCTGCTGACACAAGAGACAACTCAAACCACTGTGCAAGTCAGAGGAAATTTAAAATTATTGACTTGTACCTTAACACAAGTGTAGAAATTTAGCACCCACCCCTCTCCTGGAAGAATGAAATAAATTGGAAAATATTTTTAAAAGGCAGAATATGATATTTTCCTAAAGGAGAAACATGTTCTTGGAAAGCAGCCCCCACCTTTCTTAATAGCCCCATCTTATCTACAAGACAAAATAGCTTCAGCTCCAGGGTGATGGGATTAAGACATAATAAAGTTATTTATCAGCAGAGCTCACCAAATGGTACAATCACTTGGGAACATTGCATCACCCTCTAAGTTTCAACCAAACCTGGGAGACAAAGTTAGCTTTGACCCCTGCATAGCCCCATGGGTGTCTGACAACAACCAACAGAATACATGCCCTTGCCACAGGAACAGGAAGCTCGAGTCCAAAGCCCAGAGAAGGTATAAATAAACCTCACTCTGCACTTCATATGTTCAGCTGCCCAGGACCTCAAACCCATGTGGTCCTGTTCATCAATAAACCATCTTTTCAATCAGCCTCCATGTCTCCAGTGTCTTTCTCCCCACTTGGAAATGAAGATGGATACTTCTCCCAACACAAGGAAGCTAATGGAAGGAATCTTTTTCAATTGATTTTTCTCCTACAAGCTTCTTTGAAGCAGTCCTGAACAATGAGAGATGGATTGGTTGAAAATTGCTCCTCATTGGCCTGAAATATTCACATATATTAATTTAAGATGACAGAAAATGTGTTTCCTGCTTTCTTTTCTTCAAGCATCAGAATCACCTTCATATTTTTAAGAGGACCTAAGGACTCATGGAGAGGCTATGTTTTTTGTTGTTTGGTGCTAATGGCAGGAAATCAGATTTATTTCATGGACTTCCTTAGAGTAAGATTCAAACCATTAGAACAAGTTGATAGAATGTATTGATTATTCCACAGTTCCATACTTTCTCCACCTCTTAGCCATCTCAGGAAAAAGTCAGTGTTTGCTGCCATCCAACAACAATCATATAGTTAAACCACAAAACATACACAATGATAAAGAGGGTTTTATTTTGTGAGAATGAATTTGATGTCCAGCCGTATACTTTCAGATTTCTAAGAACCAAAAGAAGACTAAAAACCAAAAGAAAGGTGTCCCAGAAGGAACTCCAACTTCTGTGAGAAATACTGAATATTTTGTAGGGCTAACTATAGAGAGACATATCAACCTGGAAGGGTTGATGGACATTTTCATGGGACTTACCTCTCTAGCACTGGAATTGGGTTCTATAGGTGCATCAAATGGGAGTCAGGAGAAGATTTAGATCTTCATGATGTGGGCCCTTAAATGAAATAAATACATATCTATGTCAGATTCAGAGCTGGTACATAGAATATTCCTCCATTTTTATCTGGAAAAACAGAAATAATAAGTCAGTGCAGGAGTGACAATGAAAAAGTAATTCTGCCATCTTGGGAATATTGATAGGATTATTATCTCTACCTTTATATTTCTACCATCTTGTTTTATGTGCAAAACTGGTCAAATTAATGCAATAAACATTCACAAAAAACCATCAAAGAATGCATAAAGCAATAAAAAAAATAAAATAAAATAAACATAAGAGGCAGAATAATAGTCATCTCTGAATTACCAATTTGAGTTGAGAAATGCATACTCGAGCCAGCTGGTCTATCTCAGTTTAATATGTGACATTATCCACAATTGTTTTTAAATTAAATTGAATGTTATTACAGATTGAATTAAGACCCAAATGCTCATTCAAATGCTCAGGAAGTGGCATGAAGGCACTAAACCGTAATGTTTCCAATTAATAAGATGGATGACATCTCAATTTATTACATTTCTAGACAATATGCCATGATTTTTGCAGCATTGAGAAACTTCCAGTGGATTAAGTGTTTTTCCACAAAGAGGGAGAAATCTCAGAAACTCCCCTTCCAAACTAAACTAGGGATCCAGTGATATTTCCCCACTTCTTGCTTTACCGTTCATGTCATCATCGTCTTTTAATGACCCCATAATCTCTTGTGGGGTGGAGTCTGGGCAACTGAATGGAACTGAGTATATACTGACCTTCGTGTTGCCATTGTGGACTTATATTCAATAAATATATTCTGAATGTGCCCAAAGAGATAAATATCTGCCTTTACTAGGATAGAACCACAGCCTCCTGATTATGAGGTGAGAGCTATACTTCTAGGCCACCACACCACTCTTGTTTTACCCTTCGTGTGGTGGAATAAAACTGCATCAGCCTCTCACATGGATGAAAATTAGCAGAGGCAGCAGAAGACAGTTTTGGACCATGGACAACTTATGATAGATGTTAAATTCACATTAACAGGAGAAATGAAAATCAGTGTAGGAGTGTTGACATTGGAAGATCAAGCTTGGCCAAACCTGAATTTTTCACCTACCAAAGCTCTTCCTCACTGATCAATTCAACTTATTGTTATTCTTTTCTGCCTTTGCCAGTCATACCGTGTTTCAAATTAGTCAGTGTTTGTCCTAGTTTTGTTTTAATTTTTAATGATGCAGAACAAAAATATTGGCTGCTGGCAGATTGGCAGTTCCTTCAAAAGAAACCTGAGCTCTTCTAAATGCTTTGATGTTCAATTGACAAATGAAACACAGACTAAAATAATCAATAATTAAAATATTGCTTTAATTCTCAGTTCCCATTGACTTACATGGGTAGGTCCATGAAACTGCCTTGGGAAAATAGGCATGAGAACAAAGTGGTTTGTTTGACATTTTTGTCTGAGGTGTTTATTTACTGCACAGTCTAATTTATGGCTCTAAACTCCTCATCCCAATATTAACTAGGATACATCATAGTTATCTTTTTAGATTAGTTCAGGCACACAATATTCTGATCAACTGTGATCATTAAATAGTATGAGTATTAAATAGGGATGGACTTGGGTTTCTGAACTGATGACACAGTTTACTCTGCCCTCCAGTTCTGCTTGCTCTTCTCCTATACTAGGATATTAAAATATTGTCTTCCTGCAATTTAACACAATCACTAAATAGACATTGCTTCTGGAGTCTTAAATAATCCTCATCTCTTTCTTGAACAGTTTCCTGAACTGTTTCTATTTTGCTGAGGGAGAGTGGAGGATGGCGAGTTTAATCAATAGTCCCATAGAAGTTTTATCCCTTTGTGTCCAGCAATTTTTTTGAACACTTTGCTTATGACCTTAATGCCATGGATTATCTTTCTTATTGGCATCGTTTAACAGGAATTTGATTTCAAATTGTGGTAGAGTCAAACATTATAAACTTGATATTTTCAAAATGAGTTTGTATCCTGTCTAAGAACATGTTGCTTATGTTGGTTGACAGTATCACTGCTGCGATTTTTGTCTTGTACCTATCCAATGCATGGCCATTTATTTTCTTTGGATCTTAAAGTTATGTGGAAGAGGGTAGAAAATACATTATAATAATAAAGAATAAATCAGAACATGGTTGTAATGCTCCCTCGTTAAGGCAGACATGATAAAAACCAAGGTACCTGAAAGAAACAAAACTTTAATGCTGACATGATTCATACAGAATTCTTAGAAAGACAGCCAAGTATAAGAGAAAAATAGCAAAACACAGAACACAATATTAACAGTTGATAGTTGAGTTTCAAAGTGAGTGGAGAAAATTGCATTCATAAATCTTGAAAACTGTCACTCCAGTATTTCAAAGCCGAACTACCTCATTCCTGTTTTTCAGAGGAGAAGTCATTTAACTAATAAACTATCATTATTTGCCTGTATATTTAAAACTGTTTTATAGATTCCCTTCTTGCTCACTCACCCTAGTAAATGGTAAACATTATTGATTAAAAGAAAAGGCTAACAGATTGTTATGCCTCTCCCCAATGACAGTATTGTCAAAAATCATAACAAAAGGCCACGTCTTTCACACCACAAGAGGGGAAGCAAGAAAGTCAAATAAAATATAACTTTCTTATATTAAAAAAAGGCCACAACCAAGTGATTCAGAGCTCTGCTTTTACAAGTGGCCTGTGAGACAATTCAGGGAAATTGTGGCTCAATGGCTAAGACGCTGAGCTTCTTGATCAAAAAGGTCGGCAGTTCAGTGGTTCGAATCCCTAATGCCCCATAACAGAGTGAACTCCCATTACTTTTGCCAGCTTCTGCCAACCTAGCAGTTCGAAAGCATGTAAAAAATGCAAGTAAAAATATAGGGACATTTTGGTGGAAAGGTAACAGTGTTCTATGTGCCTTCAGCATTTAGTCATGCCGGCCACATGTTCACGGAGACATCTTCTGACAACACTAACTCTTCGGCTTTGTAACCGAGATAAGTACCACCCCCCAGAGCCAGAAAAAACTAGCACGTATGTGCGAGGGGAATTTTTACCGTTACCTTTATGAGACACTTACAGATGTACCCAATGCCAAATGTTAATCTCAAACATCTGATTCTAAGGACATATTGCTGAGGAGCTTGGAGGGTTCTATTAACCTTCATGCATATCACATTAATGCTCTCTGACATATCCAAATGTCATGCAACAGAGAATATGCAAGTTAATTGTACATTGTGTAATAGCATCTTGTGCCCATGACAGGAATTGAGAGCAAGATGTCCCTTTATCAATTAATAAAGAAGGAAAGGTAGACTTGACTTTGACTTCTGATGACTGTCTCCAAAACTTCAACCCCGAGTTATGGAATTAAACCATCATTGCTTTCCTCTTGGGTATTCCCCCCCTTTGCAAACTTCCTGGTGGTACAGTAGACTCCCATAACACAGCCACCAAAAGGAGGGACAAGATCTTTCATCAAAGAAAGTCTGATTAAGGCACCAGACTACAACCTGGGAAACTGTGAATTCCCGTTTTGCCTTAGCCACAAAAGCCAGCTAAATTATCTTGGGCCACTCCCTCACTCTCAGCCCAATTCACCTCACAGGTTTGTTAATGTGGGGAAAACAGGAGGAAAGAAGGAATATTATATGTATTTGCTGCCTTGCGTTGTTTGTGTATGTATATGTATATATGTGTGTGTGGGTGTATGTGTATATATATATATATATATATATATATATATATATATATATATATATATATATATATATATATATATATTTGCATATATATATATGCAAGCACTTACAAACATGACGTGGGAAAATACCCAAACAAAGCTGAATGCCAGACATATGTCTGGCATTCAGCTTTGTTCGGGTATTTTCCCACGTCATAATAGTGGTGCTTTTAAAGTTGTAGCAACGTTTCAGCAGAATCTCATCTGCCATCATCAGGCTTCTGTATGGTGTTTGTCTATGAGTCAAACTTTTACAGTGGTTTCAGATTTAAATTTGGGGCAGCCTATTGCTGTGTCAGAATGGTTTTTTCTTCCTCCTGATTGGTTGAGAGTCTTGGTCTGTGTTTATTGGTCTTGGAGTTTGCTGTGTTCTGCTACTAATATCTTCTGTCTTTTTTTTTTTGGGGGGGGGGCTCTTTTTGTATCTTGATTGGCTGGCAAAAAAAGATACCAAAAATACAAAATACAAAAAAAATACAAAGAAAGCATGAACAGAAGAGATGATTCCACCAGGCTGTCAATCATTTGGAAGCCTGCACTCACAAACAAAAAAATCTCCACACCACAAGCCAGGCAAACACCTGGGCACAAACAGATCCCCCCTGATACCTCCAGCTCAAACACACCCCAACCAGGCACCCAGATGAAACCCATCTTCCTAACGAATGATAGCCGTCCATTTACCCGAAGGCAAGCTGCACTAAAGGCCTCCAATAAAGTAACACAATGTTGCCAGCCAATCAAGATACAAAAAGAGCCCCCCCCAAAAAAAAACAGACAGAAGATATTAGTAGCAGAACACAGCACACTCCAAGACCAATAAACACAGACCAAGACTCTCAACCAATCAGGAGGAAGAAAAAACCATTCTGACACAGCAATAGGCTGCCCCAAATTTAAATCTGAAACCACTGTAAAAGTCTGACTCAAGATGAGATTCTGCTGAAACGTTGCTACAACTTTAAAAACACAACTACAATGACGTGGGAAAATACCCCAAAAAAGCTGAATACTATATGTACATACATACATACATACATACATACATACATACATACAATAAGACAGGATATAAATAAAAATAACAAATAACATCTTTATTAAGATAAAGAGAAGATCAGTGACCAATTGGCTTGCCTTGCAAAGATTTCCTATTCTAAGATAGAATTGGTATATACTGAGGTGGTATGTTAGTTTGGATAAAAGCATTAGACAGCAACATTAGGCAGAATGAAAATGCAGTCTGAAATGTAGAAAATTGTCATTATGTTTTAAATGTCATTTTCTGATAAAACCATAAAGTGGCTTAATTTAAAGTGATATCAAAACCACCTCTTATTCCATACCTCTTCTCTCACTAGAAAGGCCGTCATTGAAGCATCAGTGGGAATATGTATGTATGTATGTATGTATGTATAAACTTTGCACTACTCACTATTCTGAGGACACAGATAAACCCCCGAGTGGCCTCTACAACTCTTTAAAATAATGCAAATGACTACCTGTCTGCAAGGAGTATAAATTATTCCACTCCTCACCATCCAGTCAGAGCTGAAGAAGCTTCTTGGATGATAATTGAACTGTCTTCAAAGAAAAATAAGAATGTTCAGTTGTTTCTTTAAAAAGCATCTTTGAGACAACCATGACCTGGATGCTGAGAATCTCCATAGAGACAGAGAGAGAATGCTTATCATGACAAGACAGATAGATTGTAAAAGTGGAAGTTATTTTTCATTTTGTATCCTCATGCCCCAACTTACAAGACTTTAGTAACACTTCTGCTTGAATACTAGCTCACTAGTACTGCACACATGGTGAATACAAAAAGGTCCACTTCTAAGGAAGTGGAATGGAATGGCTATCAAAAACTATAAACAATTGCAGTAAAAAGTAATAAGAAACTGCAGATTATATATGTATATAAAGACTGTTTTAAAAAGACTGTTTCTCAGGAAAAGTCAACAGTTGCTTTAGACTCCATGGAAAGTGATGAAAAACAAAAGAAAAAGAAAATGAGTTAACAAAGATATCCATCAGCTTGAGGCTATGTTTAAACCCAGCGAGCAGAGAAAGTATTGAAAGCCTCATTTTGGGGTGTTGTATGCTTGTAAGTCTAATCTTCCATCTTTCTCCTCCCTAAGGGAGGATTGTTAATAGAAGAAACTTGAAAGAGGAAAGGAAAAAACTGCCTGCAGAGCATTTAATGCTACTAAATACAAGTGCTACTAAATACAGAAGTGCTACTAAGTACAAATAGGACCACAGAAATGTTAAAGTATCTTTCAGAAATGTATTAGAAAAACATACTGAGAGGTTTTTTTCCTGGTGATCTGCTTGGTTAAAAAGGAAGATAGATAGATAGATAGATAGATAGATAGATAGATAGATAGATAGATAGATAGATAGATAGATAGATAGATATGGACGGGATAGACAAACAGACAGACAGACATGGATGGGACAGATGGATGGATGGATGGAGAGATGATAGAAATAGAGATAGAAATAGAGATACATACATACAAACATACACACACACTCACATATTAAGAAACAGAATATTTAATATCTAGGTTCTAAATAAAAGATAATCAAGCTAGCTACTTTTTATTGATGGATTGATTTGATTTGATTGATTGAACTAATCCCTTTCTGAAGTCCCTCCCTTAAAAGCTATGACCAATCACCACCCTGAAGCTCCTAAGAGGAAAAAAAAATCCAGCACAAAACTGAAATATAAGAGAGCCATTTCAATCAAAAGAAGAGCTAATTTGCTGTGTGTGCTTCAGTGACAATCTCTCATATTGGTTTTAAGGTATGGGATGGAATAATCTGGCATGGCCTAGAATATCCACTGAGAATAGCTGTGCTATAATGGTTTCCAGCGTACATTTAAGTTTAATATTACACTGAGCCTATTTAGTAAAAACTGACTAGAACTTCTGAACCTTCTCCATTGCTGAAACAAGTAGCCCTTTGTAGTACTCTCTGAACAGTTTACAATCTCAGTATACGGCCCATAGCAATCTGGGTCTTCAGTTTACTGACTTCAGAAGGACGGAAAGGTGAGTCAACCTTGAACCCTGTCAGAATCTAACTCTAAACAGGAGCTCCGAGAATGCAGCTTGAGAGACAAAAATAGACAATGAACATATCACCTGTAATGAGAGAGGACTTCTGGCATAAAGAAAATGAAAACTCAAGCATACTGGCACAAGGAGAGTTCATAGATCAATGTTTGGCCAATCTTGGTAATAGTAAAAACAAAACAAAACTGTCTATCACCTGTCTGTAGGATTACAAACTGATAGACAGTGTTATGTCTGCGTGGAAGGAAGCCAGGAGTCGGTGACTTTGTATCAAGCTCTTTATTGTAGTCAGGAACCGAACTGGCTCTCAGAAAAACTTTGCGGCTTTTTATTTCTAAGCCGCGGTGGCCGCGGCCAATGGCACCACTTTGAATCTCCCGCGATTCGAATCGACCAATCGCGGGAGATTCTCAGCGAGCCAATTGGCACGGCTTGCCTAGCCAATCCGATCGCCCCACGCTTTGGCCAATCAAAGCGCGGGGATCTCAAGAATTCAAATGAAGGTACAGAACACCCCTCCCCTCTTGGTTCAGTCCTACGTAGCGTAGTCCCATAGGTAGGCGGGGCTCCGTCTTTGCCTATTGGACCTGCGCAGGTCAGTCGTAGGTTGGATCCCGGCCGGTTCGGTCGGGGTCTCTGTTTCTCCGGACTCCGTTGTGGGAACCGCCTGGTCTGTCTGGCCGGGCCGCTCTCTGCAGCTCCCTCCTGGGCTACCCGGATTGGTTGAGCTGCGGGTTTCGCTGCTCCCGCTCGGTCTTTCCGGGTTGGTTGAGCTGGCCTGGCTGTCTCTTCCTGGCAAGGTTTCGTGCTGGCTGCTTGCAGGTGAGTATGGCTGGTTTCTTCTTTCTGGGTTTTGGTTCCCGGGGTATCCCCTCCCCTCTTGGTTTGTGTTGAGGGGGTTGGTTTTGTTTGGTTGCATGTCGGTGGTGTCTTGTGTGGTCGTCCTCGATCTTAACTGATCGATGTGGCGTTTCCACGCTCATCCGTCATTGTTTGTAGCCAGTACGAGTGTGGGCCTGTTAGCTGTGTTATGATTGCTGGTACCCATAATGGGTCTCAGTTTAGGTTCTTCGCGTAGATGGCATTGCCTGGTGCGAAGGTTCGGTGTTTGCTGGTGGATTCTGGGGGTTTCTCTGGGTTGTAAGTGGGGTGTAGTCTATCGAGTGGGGATCTTATTTTCCTCCCCATTAGCAGTTCTGCCGGGCTTTTATTTGTTGTGGTGTTTGGGGTTATGTGCTGTATGAAAAGTAATTTATTTATTTTGTCCTGGATCTCCCCGTGGTCTATTTTCTGGATGGTTTTTTTTGTGAATTGAACCATCCGTTCCGCCCTACCATTCGCCGCCGGATGCGCCGGGGCTGTCAGTGCGTGTCGTATGCCCCTTTCCACTAGGAATTTTTCGAATTCTAGCGAGGTGAATTGGGGCCCATTGTTGGACACGAGGACATCCAGGAGGCCGTGTGTTGCGAAGAGTTTGCAGAGTTCTTTGGTCACGGCTTCCGTGGTGGTTGTTCTCATGTTACTTACCTCCAGCCAGTTGGAGTAAGCATCTACGGTTATGAAGAAAGTGTGTCCTTTTGTGGGCCCGGCGAAATCTATGTGGATTCTAGACCAAGGTCCCCTGGGGGTTTCCCACTCTAGGATGGGTGCTGTGGGTGGGCTTGGTCTAGTTTCCTGGCATCGTTGACACCTTGCTACCCAGGCCTCAATCTGTTTGTCCATCCCTGGCCACCAAGCATAACTTCTGGCCAGGGCTTTTGTTCTAACGATGCTCGGGTGTCCCTCGTGTAACAGTTCCAAAACCTTCCCTTGCAATTTTTCCAGGATGACCACCCTATCCCCCCATAGTATACACCCTTTTAGTAACGAGAGTTCCGTTTGCTGGTTCCGGAATGTCCTGAAGCTCTCGTCGTTGTCCTTTTCCGGCCACCCTTTCTCTACCCAATGCAAAACCCGTGCCAGATATTTGTCTTTATTAGTTTCTCGGGCAATGTCTGACGCGGTTATGGGTAGGTTGGGTAGAGTCTATGCTGAGGGTGGTCATCGTGGGTGCTGGGTCAGTGTCTGATTTGGGTAATGGTGAGCGGCTTAAGGCATCCGCATGGGAGATAGTCTTACCAGGTCGGTGTGTGAGCCCGTAGTTGTAGGTGGCCAGGAATTCGGACCGCCTTGTCATTCGGGGAAACAGAATGTTCGGGGTGGCCCTGTTCCCTGCGAGTATTCCCAGCAGCGGTTTGTGGTCGGTGATGATGGTAAACGTCCGGCCGTAGAGGTACTCGTGAAACCTTTTTACTGCGGCGACGATAACCAAAGCCTCTTTGTCCAGCTGGCTGTAGTTCTGCTCCGGTTTGGTGAGGGTCCTTGAAAAGAACGTGATGGGTGCTTCAATTCCGTCGGGGAGAGTGTGGCTGAGGACAGCGCCGACGCCGAAGGGTGATGCGTCGCATGTGATGGCTAGTGGTAGGGTCTCGTTGTACTGGATGAGGATGGCATCTGAAGTGAGCAGGTCCTTGGTTTTCCTGAAGGCGGCTTCCTCGCGTTTCCCCCAAGTCAAGGTAGCCGCCTTGTCCAAAAGCCTATGCAAAGGCTCTGCCGCGGTCGCCTTTTGGGGCAGGAAGACGTTATAAAAGTTAAGTAGCCCCAGAAACGCCTGCAGTTCTGTTTTTGACTTGGGTGTGGGGGCTTCCTTGATGGCTTTAATTTTTTTGTCGGTGGGGTGAATGCCGTGTCGGTCTAGGAGGTATCCTAGGAATTTGACCCACTCTGTGTACAGCTGGCATTTTTCCCTCTTTACTTTAAGCCCGGTTTCTTTGAATCTCGTTAGCACCTCCCTTAGGCGACTCTCTAGTTCGGCCTGGTTGGTTGCCGATACTAGTACATCATCGAAGTATGGTACCACCCCCTTGATGCCTTGTAAGAGTCTTTCCATGAGGCTCTGGAAAATTCCAGGCACCACGTTGACTCCAAATTGGAGGCGGTTGCATCTAAAGGCTCCCCGGTGCGTGACTATGGTTTGCGCCTCTGCAGTTTCCTCGTCGACCAGCAGTTGCTGGTATGCTTGGGCCAGGTCGAGTTTCGTGAAAACTTTGCCCACTCCCAGTGAGTGTAGGAGATGCTGCGCTACGGGGAAGGGGTAAGCGCTTTGCTGCAAGGCGCCATTTAGGGTGGCCTTATAGTCCCCGCAGATTCTCACTGACTCATCAGGCTTGATTGGGGTGACTATGGGGGTCTCCCACCAGGCATGGTCTATGGGTTGTAAGACCCCTTGCTTGACGAGCTTGTCAATCTGCTCGTCAATTTTCGGTTTGAGTGCGAAAGGTACCCGCCTTGGTTTTAGGCGTTTCGGGGGAACGTTTGGGTCTAGGCTGAAGGATATAGGGGGCCCTCGGTACTTGCCTAGGGTGCCGTCGAACACTTCTTAGAAGTCCTGGGCCAGTTGCTGCTCCCAGTCGGCTTCGGCGATGTGGTCGATGCCCGTGACTGCAATGCCTAGCGGTGCGAACCATTGAAGTCCCAGCAGGCTAGGTCGGTCTCGATCGACGATGGTCAGGGGAAGTCTTTTGGTGTGCCCCTTGTATGTCACTGTGAATTTTCCTGTTCCGACTACAGGGATGCGGTTTCCCTGGTAGTCTTTGAGGATTAGTCTCTGGTTTTCTAGTTCCCTCCTCTGGATGGTAGGCACCAAGCGTTTAATTTCTTGCCATGCTACCATTGAGAGGTAGGACCCAGAGTCCACCTCCATTTTACAGGGTTCGCCTTCGATGCCTACCTCCACGTAGACCTTTCTGGCGTCTGTGGTAGTTGCATGGCCGATGGTGACCGTTTGATGTGTCTCTTCTCTCCGCCGGCTCTCGCCCCCTCGTTGGGCTTGTCCGTTCCATTCCCAATGGTTATCTGCTGGGTGGTCTCTGGTCCTGGGGGGTGGGCTCTCTCGTTTCCGCTCGCTCGGGTCTCATCGTCTGGGGCTGTGGGTTTTCTTGAGGTGGCAGATGCGGGCTATGTGGCCTTTTTTGTTGCAGTGCTGGCAAACGGAGTCGAAGAACCGGCATTCAGATCTGGGGTGGTCGCCTCCGCAACCGGCACACGCGGTCCTCGACTTATGACTCCGCCGGCTGCGCTGGTCGTGGCCTGCCTGGAGACGGTGGATGTCTTCCTCCTCATCTGACGTGCCCGAGGTGAAGTGGAGTTCGCCCTGGTGGGTGGTAGTTTCAGGTTGGGCTTCGGTCAACCTTGCAGGGTTGTTGTTTGCGGTGTGGTCCCCGGCGTTCAGTCTCCGCATGCAGTCTGCTGATTGTCGGGTTGCTTCGGCTGCCGCAGCTTCGGAGATGGCATCGGCGAGGGCGATGTTGCCCTTAGCCATCAACCGACTTTGGAGAACGGGGTCCCAAAGGCCGAGCACGATTCGGTCCCGCAGGGCCTCGTTCATATTGGAGAACTCGCATAGTCCTCCAAGGCGCCACAGCTCTGCAACGAAATCACTGAAACTCTCGCCCAACCGCTGGTCCCGCCAATAAAATTCGTGTCGTCAGATGAGAATGGGTACGGCTGGAGCGTAGTGTTTCCGGAGTAATGGCTTGAGGTCCGCCCAATCCATCGCGGTAACATTGGCGGGCTTGGCTAGCGCTTTTGCCATCTTAAACACTGCGGGCCTGCAGTGCGTTAGGAAGATGGCTCGTTTCTTCGGTCCCGTGGCATCCTTCGGATCGTTGCATTCGAGGAACATGTGGAATCTGTCCGTGTAAGATTCCCAGTCCTCGCTGGCGGGGTTGAAGGGGGTTGGTGGCGCGATGCTGGCCATCTCATCGGTTGGCTGGCTTCCATCGGACACGTGCTTTGCTTCAGGATAAGAATCCCACCTTCGTCGCCAGTGTTATGTCCACGTGGAAGGAAGCCAGGAGTCGGTGACTTTGTGTCAAGCTCTTTATTGTAGTCAGGAACCGAACTGGCTCTTAGAAAAACTTTGCGGTTTTTTTATTTCCAAGCTGCGGCGGCCGCGGCCAATGGCACCACTTTGAATCTCCCGCGATTCGAATCTACCAATCGTGGGAGATTCTCAGCGAGCCAATCAGCGCGGCTCGCTTAGCCAATCCGATTGCCCCGCGCTTTGGCCAATCAAAGCGCGGGGATCTCAAGAATTCAAATGAAGGTAGAGAACAGACAGCTTCTGATGGTTTGAAGAGAATATTTGCAGCTCAGGCCTAGGGTTGAAATGAAGGGTCATTGGTGCTCCCTGAGCTTGGCTGTTTTCTGGCAAATGTTTCATTACTCAAACTCAGTAACCTCATCAGTACATCATGTCTGCAAGAGATCAATTCAACCACAACAAAACTACTTTGGGTATATGGAAGGTCTCATAAAGTTACAGCTGTTGCAGCTGTTTTCTGAGGGTTTGTTTTCTTTGTGTCTGTTTTCATTTTTGTATCAGTTTTATATATTTGATACGGCCAACTGACTTAATTAGCAAGGTTTCTTCTTCTTAGTGGAAAATGCTATGCGTATGGTTTTCTTTGTCATTTTATCTTCCCATTTGGGGTCAACTTCCATTATATTGTTAATATCTTTTTTTGAATCAATCACTCTGTATTAAAATGCAAATGTTCTTATTGATTATAACCCCTGAGTTTTCATCTACTTTGAAACCAATCAAACAAAACTATTGGCATTCAGTTATGGGGACTGCACTAAAGAGCAGAAACAGAAATCCACTGTATTTGCATCAATGGATTGTTAATATATTCTATGCCCAACACTTGAATTCAGTATTTGTTTCATTTTCCACCAAGGAGCAAATCTGAGCACTACTGGTCAAAGTCTATGGCTATGATAGTGGCAGTGGTGCATTGTTCTATTTTAATGATATCAATTGCCAGGTTTTTCTCTTCCTTACAATACATAGCTTCATTAATTACTATGTATCTTATATTACTATGATAATTAGTTTATATCTGGCACAAGGAATCAGGACCATACATTGTTGCAGTTTAGAAGATTGTTTGCCCAAGCCTATACAAAAGAATCTAATTAAAAGTCAGTACTAATTTGGTGTCAGATAAGGGTCAATGGAATTCACAAGAAATTGAACTTAAACCATTTGTGGGAATGTAATCACTCTAGGCTGATGACTCCCTTAACTCCACCTCCCAGATCTGCCTGAATTTCTATAGTTTAGTACAGAAAAATATTTTTTTTTTAAAAAAGAAACATATTTCAATTCTATTTCCAGACTACCAAATTTTATACCTCAAGGATGACCTGGGCTTGTTAAATGATTACTTAATGTTGTACTTGTACTTATGTATATAAGGCATGGGATATGCATTTCTATCTCTAGTTCACTCCTTGAAATCTCACTCAGCTCCCCCCTTCTCTTCTTCCTCTTTCAGTGCAATTTCTTAACTTGCTTCAGGAAATGAATGTTTCCCAAACTGATATGGATGGAAAGCAACTAATAACCATCCCCACTCTATTTAACATTGCAATTTAACGTCGTTGGCTTATTTTATAGATTTGGGACTGAATCCATAAGATCAAGAAGTTAAATTGCTTGGCATAAAAGGGGGATAAGCTTTTTCATTGGATAGCAGGAAAGCATGTAATATTCCCTTTCTAAGTTGAGCTGTTCCCAGTGCAATTGAAGCCAGAGTATAATTATAATCAGAGCTATGGATTCACCACATTAGTGTAATAAAATTCTCCCAGTGGAAATGTTAACTGTGTAGTAATTATGAAATGAAAGGCCTCTGTAGGAAAACAGCTGTGATAGCAGAATGCAGAAGTGGTACAAAGCAAAAGATAGTGCTTAGACATAAAATTCTTATGTGAGGAAGTCTTGTTTCTAACACACATGTGCACAAACCTGCAAACATATCCTGGTGGAATGCACTTGATATATCCTGTCTATAAGGACTTCCAATGCTACCCTAATTATGTGAACCCAGAAATAAAACCTCTGTAATTAAAAAAGTAAGTAAGAAAAAAAAAAAAGAAAAGCTCAACTGTTCACCACAACTTAAACACATACATGTTGTTTTATTGGGAACATGATGGAAGTGGTTTTTCAATGCCTTGTCATTGCCTTTTTATTTGTTATCATCTCAGGCTGACTTAAACATCTGAGATTTGCTGGTTTCATCCCATCCAAACACTATCTGCAGTAGGTTCAACTCTGTTTAGCAACTCAAGGTCATCATCAGTGCACTTTAATTGAGGAGTAAGAATAACCACAAAAACAACCAAAGCGTATAAACAGTAATCAAAGTAAAGATGTTACAGTTCTACTTTACTCTTCCAAACTCTTCCCATTTTTCAGTCTAGCAGGATTTGGGAATAGAGCAAAGGTGATCAGAGAATCAATAACAAAGACTAAATGTTCCATGAATGAGATGTAGCTCCTTGTATTGGGTCCATATTGATTTTCAGATAAACAACTGAGTGGAGAAAATGTTGAGATTACCCATTAAAGCAAAGACAACTTGGGGTCAATTAGACTTCAACAACTACTTGTTCCAGGCTGAAGTTGATGGAGCCTATGGCACCTAGTTGGTGAAATCTTAGATACTCTGTGGTCCTTTTTCACATGTTGCCTGTCTCTTGGTCAATGTTTTTGGCCACATTTCCAATGTATTTCTGGCAACAGAAATGTTCCATCACAGTCTATCCTGACAACCTATAGCAAGCAGAGAGAAGGCATTCCAAAAGGCTAATGATGATGCTAATGACATGCCTGATGTTCTTCTAATATATTAAAGTTTCTATATCTCCAAGTAATATGGGAGCAAATCTGGTTGAATTTACCGGGATTCCAAACATTTTATAAGAATGTTATCACTGTCAGATTTGATTAAAACATAAAACAGAGATGCGGAACTGAATTATTTTGATCATATATTCACTTGGATCTTTAGTGGAGTATTACAGATGGAATTCATTCTGGTGCCAAGGTCTACAAATCATATTCTGATGATATAGGTTTTCATAAAAACTGGGGAAAAAAAAAACCCAGCAAAGAATTAAATCCCAGTTGGATTTAGCCAATGCATGAGCAAATTTTCCTCATTTGTCTCAGAGATGAAATGTCTCCATATGTCTACAAAATATAACAGAAAAAGTTGGAGGAAAGAATGCATAAACTAATACTGTGTCAAAAAGGAGTAAAACAATCTGAAGCCAGTTGAAGTTCTCCAGAAATCACAGGGATGTTCCATAAGACAGGTATAAGAATAGAGAAGGCACATCTTGTGAGTTCTATTTAATAGAGAGGATCTGGAATGCGTCCATCCCATCACACCTGTTAGCAGGGACAGAAATCTGGGAAAGTAATCCCAGACATTCTCTCTGTCCTCAAAAAAAAAAAAAAAAAAAATGTGAAATATGTGCTACAATTGACATTTCCTTTGAAGTTACAACTATCTGAAGACCTAATTTTCATAGCCTCTTTTAAATGCGACTTTTCTTGTAATAAGATCAGAGATAAGAGAACTGCGTAAAACTGCATGATAAAACCTCAATAACCACAATATGAATGAATTGGCTACCCTTCATTATATGTTATCAGATCTGTGTAATCTAGCAATTAAAAGTGTAGATACAACTTCCTTTGTTCCCAGTTTTATAACGTCCAAGTGAAAAAGAAGTTGAAACTTCTCAATAATGAAGGAGGAAAAGGAAGACTATCAAAGTAACATTGGCCTTATAGTCCTCTACTCATGACTGGTTGCTTAGCAAGTATTCAAAGTTACAGTGGACCTATCTGGGTGCTAGCTTTGATCTGGATTTGAAGTTCTGATGATCATCCCTCACTTACATGATAAAACTTCAGGTGAACTGACTCACATTTATGGCCAGCAACCCAATATGTGATCATATTTTATTATGGTTGTCGTGCCCCCAGATATAATTTGCTTATACAGTACACTGTTGTTCTCCCATCTAGTGGCCGGGGTCCAAATATCAATCTGTATTGTTTGGAAGCTGACCCAGCCTTTAAGGGTCATCTACCCATCAACCCTCACTCCCAAAACAAGTGCATCCTGGGAAGCCAGAACTCCATTTCCTTTAGTATTCAGGAGGAAACAGAAACACCAAGAAAATCCAGCCTAATCCATGGCACAGGTTCATCTGAGGACAAAAATCCACATCTCGTACACACAGCATCACTGGTGAGATTTAGATTTATCTGTATTT
This sequence comes from Hydrophis major, assembly GCA_033807585.1. Taxonomy (NCBI): domain Eukaryota; kingdom Metazoa; phylum Chordata; class Lepidosauria; order Squamata; family Elapidae; genus Hydrophis; species Hydrophis major. The sequence goes on along the minus strand of CM066332.1, from coordinate 10,346,058 downwards.
GTTAATGGTTATGTTCACCATCAACTCAACACTGCTTATTTTGTATTTGGGTTCTCATTGTATGCATTTCTATTTTTTCAATTTCACCCACCCTGTTTCTTTAATAAAGCATCCAGATTTATGCACATGGTCTGTTTTATTGGAGAATAAGACCATGTCAGGCTGACCACAGAGTAACATATAGTGAGGACAAAACAGTGTTTTTGCTGCTTAACAACCTTATGCAAAAAAAAATGTAATAAAAACTACTTGTGACCACGATGAGTAGGTCATAAGTGGAGAACCACCTGTAGAAAGATTTTTCTCTCACATTGATAGAGGTTGAGATCCATTAAAGTTCATTGTAGTGAGATGCAACACTGACGTGTTGAAAGATAAAACCCACCCCTCTCCTAGAAAAATGAATATTCAGAGGATAATTAGGACTGCAGAAAAAAAAACAGTTACTACCAAACTCCCTTCCATTGAGGACCTGTATACTGCACGAGTCAACAAGAGGGCCGTGAAAATATTGACAGACTCTTCACAATCCGGACATAAACTGTTTCAACTCCTTCCCTCAAAACGACGCTATAGAGCATTGCACATCAGAACAACTAGACACAAGAACAGTTTTTTTTTCCCCAAATGCCATCACTCTGCTAAACGAATAATTCCTTCAACACTGTCCAACTATTTACAAAGACTGCACTACTATTAATATTAATCTTCTTATCACTCCTTATCATCCATCCCCTCCAACTTGTGACTGTAGGAATGTAACTTTGTCACTTGTATCTTTACGATTTATATTGACTCTTGACTGTTGTATGATTTGATTGCTTATTATACTTTATGACTATCATTAAGTGTGGTACCTTATGATTCTTGACTCTTGACAAATGTATCTTTTCTTTTATGTACATTTGAGAGCATTTGCACCAAAACAAATTTCTTGTGTGTCCAATCACACTTGGCCAATAAAGAATTATATTCTATTCAAAAAAAATTTAGGATATATTAAAAAGGCAGAATATTTCCCCTAAAAGAGAAGTGGAAACTCAGAGAGGCAGAAACTCAGCCCCCCACCCCCCCTTTGTTAACAGGCCATTAAGGCCTGAGCCAGTCTATTCTACATAACAAAGATCTACCTCCTTCAGACAGAGCCATTCAATTGTGCTTCACTGCATCATCCAAAGATTCAACCAAACTTAGCACACAACCTACAGAGCCAGCTATGACCTCTGACAGCAACCAATGGGATACTCTTTCTGTGCCCCAGGAAGTTTAAAGCCAGAGAGGGTATAAAACCCAGAGACTCTCAGCATCTCTTCCCTTTTGCCCTCAGGATCTCCAAGCCATGTGATTTTGTCCACCATTAAACCATCTTTCCAAGCAGTCACTGTGTTTCCAATATCTTTCTGCCCAATTGGAACTGAACCCAGATGGACATTTCTTCCAACAGAAGAATGGAAATACTCCACACACACCCAAGTACATAATTAAATTGCTGGAATATGCTGCCAATTTGGATGGATTTAAAAGGAGAATCAGGTTGATTCACAGATAAACAGCTCTCAGTGACTGCTGCTAATACTGGTGGTTATTTACTACTCCTGATTTTTAAACAGTATATCTTAAAGGAGGGGAGCCTGTTGACATCTAATCTGGCATGAGAATTCCCCAAATGCATTATTGGTCAACTATATAATGCTGGGTTGTAGTTACCTGATATGTTTTTGTTCACCCATATAGAAGGCGGCAAAAAAAAATAGAGCTCTGTTTGACCTTTTATTGCCTCTTTATTACAAGTGAGTACAAATTATATATGTGTAAATTATAAATGGCCTTTTGTTGTATTATGCAGCATTGCATTGTATTATATTATGGCCTTGCATGCGTTTGTCTTCATTCTTTGAATTAAGTTTGCTGCTGAATACTTTTCAGTTTTGATGTCTCAGTATGAGTCCTTCAAATTGTTAACATAAGGAATTAAAAAGAAGGGGGGAAAGAATTAACAAGTAATTGTGTGTGGAGAAGATATGAGGATCACACTGTAGCTAATACCATTGTTCTGTCCTTAATTTGAATACTTGAAATCCCCGCGCTTTGATTGGCTAAAGCGCGGGGATTTCTGATTGGCCAGGCGAGCCACGCTTATTGGTCCGATTGAGGTCTCCCGCGATTGGCTCGCTCCAAGAGCGGGAGACTTGAATTGCTGCCATTGGCCGCGGCCGCCGCAGCGAAAAGGATAAAAGCCGCGGGCTTTTTCCTTTTCGCCGGTTCGGTTCACAACTATTAAATAAAGAGCTTGAAACTTAGTCACCGACTCCTGGCTTCTTTTGCGGACACGACACTGGCGACGAGGATGGGATACCGACCCTGAACCGAACCCCGTGTCCAACAAGAGCCAGTTTCAGCACGGAGATGGCGAAAATCGCACCGCCCGCCCCCTTCAACCCCGCCCCCGAAGACTGGGAATCGTTTTCAGACCGTTTCCGCATGTACCTCGAGTGCACCGGAATGAAGGACGCCCCGGGCCCGCTAAAACGCGCCGTCTTCCTCACACATTGCGGAACCGAGGTCTTCCAGATGGCCAAGGCATTGGCCAAGCCGGCAGACGCAACCGCCATGGACTGGGACGTCCTCGAACCTATCCTGCGGCGCCATTACGCCCCCGAGGTCTCCATCCTAATCCGGCGCAACAAATTTTACCGCCGAGATCAGAAACCAGGCGAAAAACTGAGCGATTTCGTCGCCGAGTTGCGGCGCCTAGGAGGACTCTGTGAGTTTGAAGGTCTGAACAGCCTCCTAAGAGACCGATTCGTACTCGGCCTATGGGACTCTACCCTCCAGAGCCGGCTTATGGCCAAAGGCGACATCAGCCTAGCAGACACCCTCACCGCAGCCGCAGCCGCAGAAGCAACCCGCACTTCCGCTGACAGCATGCGAAAATCAGACGCGAAGGGCGGAAACAACAACCCGGCAAGGTCGGCCGACCCAAAAAACGAATCAACCGCACACTACGGAGAATTCCAGTCTACGTCCAGCACGTCAGAAGACGAGGAGGACATACATCGCGTGCAGACGGGCCGCGGCGACCAGCGGAACCGAAGAAGTCGCAGGTCGAGGACCAACTGTGCCGGGTGCGGCGGCGACCACCCCAGATCAGAATGCCGATTTTTTGACTCTATCTGTAGGCATTGTGAAAGACGGGGACACATCGCTCGAGTTTGCCGCCAAAAGAAGACCCGCAGTCCGCCCAGATGGGAACATCACGACCGAAAGAAGGAAAGTCCCCCGCCCAGGACCAGAGATCGCCAATCGGACGGTCGGTGGGACCGAATCCAACGATCTTCAAGAGGCGGCGACAGTCGGCGAAAGGAAGATACCCACCAGACGGTGACCATTGGCCACGCCATCTCCGATGGCGCCAGAAAGGTACACGTAGAAGTCCATATAGAAGGCCAACCATGCAAGATGGAGGTGGACTCCGGGTCCTACCTCTCCATGATTGCATGGCACGAGATTAAACGGCTAGTGCCCACCCTCCATAAGAGGAACATTAATGCCCAAAAAATCATTATAAAAGACTACCAGGGAAACCGCGTCCTGGTAGTGGGCACCAAGAACTTTAATGTAACTTACAAAGGCCGCACCGAACAACTCCCACTCACAATCGTCGATCGCGACCGCCCAAGCCTGCTGGGCCTACAATGGTTCGCCCCGCTGGACATCGCGCTGACAGGAGTCAACCATGTCGTCGACGATGGCTGGGAACAGCGGCTAACCCAGGAGTTCCGGGAGGTCTTCGACGGAAGCCTGGGCAAGTACCAGGGGCCCCTTATCTCATTCGACCTAGACCCTAGGGTTTCCCCCAAGCGGCTAAAACCTAGGAGGGTACCATTCGCCCTAAAACCTAAAATTGACGAGCAGCTCGACAAGCTCGTCAAACAGGGGGTGTTGCAGCCGATAGACCATGCCCGATGGGAGACCCCTATAGTGACCCCAGTCAAGCCAGACGGGTCCGTGAGAATTTGTGGGGACTATAAGGCCACCCTGAATGGCGCGTTGCAACAAAGCGCCTACCCCGTCCCAATTGTGCAACACCTACTGCACTCACTGGGAGGGGGCAAGGTCTTTGCCAAGCTCGATCTCGCCCAGGCATATCAGCAGTTACCGGTCGACGAAAAAACAGCGGAAGCCCAGACCATCGTTACCCATCGGGGGGGCATTCAAATGTAACCGGCTCCAGTTCGGAGTCAGCGTGGCACCAGGCATCTTTCAGAGCCTGATGGAACGTTTACTACAGGGCATCAAGGGGGTGGTGCCCTATTTTGATGACGTATTAGTGGCGGCGCCAAACGAAGCCGAATTAGAAAACTGACTCAGGGAGGTCTTAACAAAATTTAAAGTAACGGGACTCAAAGTAAAACGAGAAAAATGCCAACTATGCACAGAGCGAGTGGAATTCTTGGGCTACCTTCTAGACCGGCATGGCATTCACCCTACAATTAAAAAAGTGAAAGCCATCAAAGAAGCCCCCGCCCCAAAGTCTAAAACGGAACTACAGGCTTTCTTAGGCTTGCTGAATTTTTAGAATGTTTTCCTGCCCCAAAAGGCTACGGTGGCGGAGCCTCTGCATAGGCTCCTGGATAAGGCGGCAACTTGGACTTGGGGGAGACGAGAGCAAGCCGCCTTTCAAAAAACCAAAGACCTCCTCACCTCCGATGCCGTCCTGATTCAATTCAGCGAAACCTTGCCCTTGGTTGTCACTTGCGACGCATCACCTTTCGGCGTCGGCGCTGTCCTCAGCCATACTCTCCCCGACAAAAGAGAAGCACCCATCGCTTTCTTTTCCAGGACTCTAACTAAACCGGAGCGGAACTATAGCCAGCTGGACAAAGAAGCTTTGGCTATAGTTGCCGCCGTTAAGCGATTCCACGAATACCTTTATGGCCGCCCGTTTACCATTGTGACAGATCACAAGCCATTGCTGGGCATCCTCGCTGGAAACCGAGCCACCCCGAACATTTTATCACCCCGGATGACAAGGTGGTCCGAGTTCCTGGCAGCCTACAGCTACGAACTATTGCACAAGCCAGGTAAGAAAATTTCGCACGCGGACGCTTTAAGCCGCTCGCCTTTACCAGACTCTGATCCTGACCCAGCACCAACAACAAACACCCTTAGCATCGAAAACTTGCCCAACCTACCCATTACCTCGTCAGACATTGCCAGGGAAACTATCAAGGACAGGCGTCTGGCGCGAATTTTACATTGGGTGGAAAAAGGTTGGCCTGAAAGGGACAGTGACGAATCAGTTAAGATATTCAGAAACCGCCAGACTGAACTTTCACTACTCAAGGGATGTATTTTGTGGGGTGACAGGGTGGTCATCCCGGACAGGTTGCAAGGGAGGGTCTTAGAGATGCTGCACGAAGGGCATCCTGGCATCGTCAGAACTAAAGCCCTGGCCAGGAGTTACGCTTGGTGGCCAGGGATGGACAAGCAGATAGAGGCATGGGTAGCCAAATGCCAACGATGCCAGGAGACCAGACCCAGCCCACCCGCAGCACCCATCCTGGACTGGGAAACACCAAGGGGACCCTGGTCCAGAATCCATTTAGACTTTGCCGGTCCCACGAATGGACATACCTTTCTGATCACAGTTGACCCTTACTCTAACTGGTTGGAGGTAAGCGACATGAAATCCACTACCACGGAGGCCGTTATTAAAGAACTTTGCAAACTCTTTTCCACACACGGCCTCCCAGACGTCGTCGTCTCAGACAACGGGCCCCAGTTTACTTCCCTCGACTTCGAGAGGTTCCTGGCGGAGAGGGGCATCCGCCACGCATTAACAGCACCGGCGCATCCGGCGGCGAACGGTAGGGCGGAACGGATGGTCCAATTTACCAAAAAAACCATCCGGAAAATGGACCACGGGGAGATCAACGACAAAATCAATAAACTCCTCTTTATACAACACATCACCCCGAACACCACTACCAACAAAAGCCCAGCCGAGTTGTTGATGGGTAGGAAGCTGAGGTCCCCGCTCGACAGGTTACACCCAACATATAACCCGGAGCGACCCCCAGACTCCAGTACAAAATACCGGGCCTTTGCCCCCGGTGACTTAGTATACGCAAAAAATCTGACGGGGGACCCCCTATGGATCCCAGCCGTCATCACTCAAATCACAGGTCCACGGTCGTACCGGCTCCAAACCACCGATGGGCGAGCCTGGAAACGACACATAGACCAGCTCAGGTCACGAACTGCAACAGACCTCAACCCCCAAAACACGAACCAAGGGGGGAGGGAATACCCGAATAAACAAACGCAAGAAAAAATAAACCAGCAGTACTTACCGGAACGCAGCCATCGCGAGTCCCCACCGGAGAAGAACCACCCAGCCAACTCTACCGACTCGGAGAAGCCAAGCGGGAGCGGCGAAACCCATAGCTCAACCAACCCGGAAGGCCCAGGTGGGAGCCACGGAGAAGGAACCGGCCCGATCATCCAGCCGGTTCGCACAGAAGAGGGAGCAGCCAAGAACATGACCGCTCCGGCCGAAATCCAGCTTGCAACTGAGTTGCGCAGGTCAAGTAGGACTAGACGGAGCCCCGCCTACCTACGTGACTACGCAACGTGATGGACTATACCAAGAGGGGAGGGGTGTTCTGTCCTTAATTTGAATACTTGAAATCCCCGCGCTTTGATTGGCTAAAGCGCGGGGATTTCTGATTGGCCAGGCGAGCCACGCTTATTGGTCCGATTGAGGTCTCCCGCGATTGGCTCGCTCCAAGAGCGGGAGACTTGAATCGCTGCCATTGGCCGCGGCCGCCGCAGTGAAAAGGATAAAAGCCGCGGGCTTTTTCCTTTTCGCCGGTTCGGTTCACAACTATTAAATAAAGAGCTTGAAACTTAGTCACCGACTCCTGGCTTCTTTTGCGGACACGACAACCATAATATGATCAAGTTACTATATCTTGCAGCTGCAAATGTGTACTATGCTCACCCTTTGCTCAAGGAAGCCTCTGCCTGTTGGTCTTGCCACTAATTGAAGGATTCAATCAATGAGGATGAATCTTAAATGAAGCTGCAAACTTATTCAGTTTTGTTCAGGGTTGTACTGTCTTAAGGAGTGGGGATTAGGCAGCTTGATTAGCTCAGCTTCCTGCTGATTTCATGAAGTCCGTTCTAGCCATCTCCAAATGCAATGATCTATAAGCACTGGTAATAAAAGCCAAAAAGCACAACAAAAATAGATCAAGTATAAAGAAGACCAAATCACCAAGAATACACCTAACCAGGTAATAAAGACTTGTGGAAAGTTACCATCCACCCAGGGGTGAGATTCTACAGGTACAGACCAGTTTGGGTGAACCAGATGTTAAATTTGCATCTGGTTCGCCAAATCGGTAGTTGAACCCACCATCTGGTCCCTCCCACCTCGCTCCGTCCCTCTGAGGAGTCTCCACATGTTCCATTTTGGATGTAGGTAAATGCAGGGCCCACACAGAGGTCTGGGAGAGCAAAAAACAGGCTGAGTTGGAAGTTACAGAAGTCCAGAAATGGGCCTTTTTCCAGCTTCTGGAGACCCTCCGGAGCCTGGTGGAAGCTGTTTTCACCCTCCCAGAGGCCCAAGGGAAGCCTCCAGACACTGAGGAAAGTGAAAAATGGGCCTCCCAGAAGTTCTGGACCCACCCCTCTTCTAGAAGAATGAAATGTTTTGGAAAAATCTTAAAAAGGCAGAGTATTATATTTCCCAAGGGGAGAAATGGAGAAACTAGCTGTTGGAGACAGAAAGCAGCCCCCACCTTCCTTAATAGCCCACAGCGGATGTCAGCAGATTTAAGAGATAAAGAGACTATTGAAAGAAGACAAATATCTAGATAGCTCTATTCATAAGCAAATAGCTATCACTCAAGGTCCAACACAGAAAAAAGCCTTTAAGCCACAATAGGAATTGCCCATCACCCTTTCATAACACAAACTCCTTTGTTGCATCACCCTCAAAAACCTCAACCAAACTTAGTTCAGACAAACATCTAGGATTTGTACTTTGCCTATATAACCAACTATGACCTCTATGTAACCCCCGGCCCCATACATGGCCCCATGGGAGTCTGAGAACAGCCAATAAATACATGTTCTTGCACAGGACCAGGAAGCTCAAGTTCAAAGCCCAACAGAAGGTATTTTAAAAAATCTCAATTCCATTTTGTCAACTGCCCAAAACCCTGTTCATTTACTGGCCCCAAGCCAGTAAGGGCTTTAACAGTGATAACTTCAATTGCACCCAGAAACCCCTCATGCAAGCAATGCAGCTCACAAAGCTGTGGTGTCACATGTGTTGAATGCACAACACTCTTTATTGCCCCTGCAGCCATATTTTGCATCCATTGAAGCTTCCAATGACTCTTTGAGGAGTGCCCAAAACAAATTGTCACACTAAAGAAATATCAGTCAAGACATATCCTGCACAGTAGCACTTGGTAAGAGAGCAATGGAGGCTTTGGAAAAGATATTGAGATGCAGTAATGGTAATAAGAATCAGGAGATACATCAGTCCAGTCATCATAAAGTTTGAAAAGGGAGATTGTAACCATAAGGTTCAGATTTTCCCCCCAAAAAAACCCAAAATGAAAAATAGAAAATCCATGCCAAGGAGGTCCGAATGAGTTGAAGATTGAACTGGAGAGTGAACTTTCTCCAAGGATGCAAAGAAACTTGTCCCAAAGGCTATTTGAACTTTTGCATGCACAATATTCACTTATTTATTTTGAAGCTAAAAATGATGGGAAATAAAATGCATTCAAATTTGCACAAAGATAGAATCTTTAGATAGCATCTCTGGAGATTCTCAGTCATCCAGGATCTGGTTGTCCCAAAGGTGATCTTTTTCAGGAGGTGATGAACATCCTTGGAATGGTGTGGGAATAGGAATGGATTTCTAGAGGGGGAAAAAAATTGCAGACTACAGGAACCAGGAGCACTACTCAGGTGACCCTGAGGACATAGATAAACCTCCAATGGCCTCAATGACCATCTGAAAGGATGCAAATGACTAGCTGTCTGCAAGTCCTGCCATTCCCCACCATCCTGTCAGAGCTGAAGAAGCTTCTTGGATGAGAAGCAAACAACTTCAAAAAAAGAAAGTCCAGTTGACTCCTGAAAAAAGCACCTTTGGGATAGGATTGAGAAGTACAATCTAACCAAGGTGCCTGAACTTTGCATACGACTGTATCCTGATAATTTGAAAGGAACAGAGAATCTAAGACTTCAGTAGCAAGTTACCAGGTTCCAAAAACAAAAACTTCTTGTGATTGAAAGCTTCTGGTTCCACCCTTTCTGCAACATAACAAACACAACCAAAGCTGTTCTTTGGCTAATTATCAATTTTGCTCAACTGATAGTACAGAACAGAGCTGAGTCTTGCAAACAGCTTTCTTGCTGATCACTAACGTGCAAGTGGCTTAAGTAAACTCAGCTATTTTGTGTAACCCTGTTGAGTAGACTTAACATTTTGTAAGCATTGCTTTCTCTTATTTTCCAGCGAGTTAAGCAGGATATTTTGGAAACAGATTAGAGTAAAGCAGTACTACATAGAACATGTTTTAATTTAAGGAGTTAGTATGATGGTGAAATAGAATTGCAGAGATCCAAATTTAAATCCATCCTCAGCCCCTGGTGAATTTGGTAAATCAGCCACTTTCAAGGAAGGAAGGAAGGAAGGGAGGGAGTCAGGGAGGAAGGGAGGCAGGGAGGGAGGGAAGGGAAGGGAAGGGAAGGAAGAGAGGGAGGGAGGGAGAAAAAGAAGAGAGGGAGAGAGGGAGGGAGCGAAGGGAAGTAAAGAAGGGAGAGACGGAGGAAGGAATCATTGTTTCATAGCTTATAGGGAGGAAGGAAGTGAGGGAGGAAAAGAGGAAGGGAAAAGAAGAAGGGAGGGAAGGAAAGGGAAGGAAGAAAAGAAGGAAGAGAGGAAGGAAAGGAAGGAATAATTGTTTCATAGCCTATAATAGACAAAAACTTTTTCTTAATTTCTTTAAAAAAATAACTTTTTATCTCTCTTGGGGAGACATTTTAGAATGCTGAAGTGCTCACCAAAAAATGAACTTTTTTAGCCAAATTTCTCCACTGATAACTTTCAATCATTAAAATCCATAATCCTTCTCAGCAAACAGTCTCTTGTCTCTGTGTCCCTCCCCTCCCAAATGTAGTGCATGTAGTTATTTCTGACATAACTGAACACAAGATGGCAACAGAGCCCCTTTAAAAAAGAATGTGTTTTTTTAAAGTGTTTTATTTTTTCAAAAAGAATATTTAAATTTGGCTGAACAGAAGCCACATATTTTATTTATGAATTAAAAGCATCTTTAACAGCCCACCCAGTTTTTTCTGCTAATAATTTGATAACAAAGTAGTTTAATCAAAGAAAAATTAAATTCATTAATTAGATTTTTTTTTTTTTTTTTTTAAAAAAGCCATATTCCTGTTTGATACTTTGTTATCTCTTCTTGCAGATTTTAACATATTTCCTATTATCTGGGTTGATTAAATAGAAACCATCTGCTCTCATTATCAGTACCAATACTATCAGGGCTGCCAACTCTCACGCAATCAGCGTGAGACTCACGCAATTCAATCAATTTTGACTGTCTCACTCTGATAAACAAAATCTCACGCTAAACCCCCAAAATCATGGAATGTACAAAAATATCCCTACATTCTCTGATTATATTCCGAATATTCCCCTTAGCTTAGGAGAAGGATGAGCTCCCAGCGCCGCCCCGCCCTGCCCAGCCACCCCGCCCTGCCCAGCCACCCCACCGTGCCTCTTTTCCCGCCTTAATCCTTCTGCCGGCGTCCCGTAACTGTCACGATGCCGATCATTATCGCTTCAGGAAAGCGAAGAGCAGGAGGCTTCTTCGTGGCCCGGGGCACTCGCAGCCACTTTGCCCCGCCCTCTCCCTCTCTGCAATGTCCTGTGGGACAAGCCAGCTGCCCTAGGCTTTCCAAAGAAGGACACGAGGGGGCTGGCAAAGCCTCTTTACAGCCTCGGCCAGTAATAACAATGGTAAGCAAAGCCAACGGAGTGGCTTCCATTTAACCCTTTGGTGTTTAAATCTTTGGTGATGTTTCTTTATTTTCTCTGGCTGGATTTCTGACCCAGGGGAGAAAGACCATTTAAAAAAGCAAAAAGGACAGAAAGAACACCAAGAAAGAATGGGACAACCCCCCCCCCAAAAAAAAAGAGATCCAACACAACTCTGAATAAAATTATTATTATTTTAAATTTTATTATTATTATAATTATTATTACCACCCCTTTACACGCCTTATGCTCTCTTTTAGCTGATCCAAAAGAGTCTTCCCAAACCAGCAAGGCGAGAAGCGCGCCAGGCTGATCTATAAAGGGGCTGGGCAGCTTTTTTGCAAAATACTTAATAGAAAGGTTGGAGGACTGACAGGATTACATCTCTGGCAGTGGATGAAGGAATCACTTTTTCTTCTTTCTCCTTTGAGTTTAAATCCTAGGTCTCCATGCACCAGATCGACAGGACTGTACTACATTATTATCATATTTTCAAACCCTTAGATAAGGACTCAATAAGGACTTTTTTTGATGCCAATAGGCTTCTCAGCCCCAAATTGGGATAGCCCTGACTCAACTAGAACATATTCTAATCTTAACACAATTTACCATCCAAAGAGCAGTAAGACCATTAAGTTCAGAATCTAAACTTACCCAATAAATAATATACTGTTTCCTCACTGTGCTCAAGCTTCAGAATACAGTAGATGAGTTTTACAGTTAACAATATGTATATTTATATGAAGCACTCATTATTTGATTAAATGTTTAGTTTATACATGTCTGAAATTATGAACCCCTATTTCAGTCAACAAGTTAGTATATAATTAAAGACTGAGACTATAGCATTTGATATTGGCACGTAGTATGGTATTTGATACAGAAAGAAGAATACCCATTGATGTATTTGCATTATCTCTGTAGTTGTTTCGGGTTTTTGTCTTTTTGTTGCACATTGAATTCATCCTATAGTGGTCTATAGTACATCACTAAGCTAATAAAGTCAGTTGAGGTAGAATACTGCAGTTACAAGTCAGGAACTTCAATTATTCATGATCAGTGAACTGCATTATTAATATCTTACAAATCCGGTTCAAGTACATTGGTGCTGCTTGCATGTATGTATGTATGTATATGTCCAAATCATGACTAAAGTATGCATCAGATTGCACCATTTAAAATGTAAAATTGTCAAAGCTCCCTACCGTGGAAGGGGGGGCACCCCCCTTCCACACCATCCCCCCCCCTCGGTCGCTCCGCTCCCTCGCAGTGTCTCACTCCGAACTATCACTCAAGGTTGGCAGCCCTACAATACTTTACTTCCACATAGGTTAAAGACCTTCAAGGAGGAGACGGAGAAGGTCACCCTCCCAAAATTTCCAAAAGAATTGATTTCTGGATTCTAAACCATATGTCCATCTGGGTTCAGTTCAAAGTGGGAAGAAAGACACTGGCAACATGGAGGCTGATGGGAAAGATCGTTTAGTGGTGAAACAGAACCACCAAGCTATGTGTGATTCTGGATAGCTGACCAGATAGGGTGGAGAGTGAGATATATTTATACTCTCTGTTGAGCTTTGAACTTGAGCTTCCTGTTCCCGTGGCAAGAAATGTATCCTGATTGGTTGTCAGACTCCCATGGGGCTGCAGGGGTAACTTTGCAGGTTGTCTGTGTGCTAAGTTTGGTTGAAACTTGGTGGGTGATGCGATGTAGGACAATTAAGTGGCTCTGCTTGAAAGAGGTAGATCTTTGCTATGGAGAATAGACTGGCCCAGGCCTTAATGGCCCATTAACAAGGGGGGAGGTGAGTTTCTGCCTCTCTTTTAGGGGAAATAGTATGCTCTTTTAATATATCCTAAAATTTTTCATTTTTCTAGGAGAGGGGTGGGTGCTAATTTCCTACACCATGCCATGGAAGATGGAAGCATCTAACCAAATATGTCCAATCAAAAGAAAACAAGACTGCCTGCCTGTTTGTCTGTCTCTCTGTCTCTCACTCACATACGCAGAGACCTATTTGATGTCCATCACTCGTGGTTTTCAAAAATGAACTGGGCAACCATTTGACCAGGATGGCATAAGGTCTACTGCCTTGAGCAAGGTGTTCAACTAGAAGATTTCCAAGGTGCTTTTCAGCTTTATGACTCTATGTTTAATAGATTAACAGGGTTGGAAGGGACCTTCTAGGTCATCTAGTCCAACCCCCCCCCAAGCAGGAGATTCTATCCCATTTCTGACAAATGGCCATCCAATCTCTTCTTGAAAGCCTCCAGTGATGAAGCTCCCACAACGTCCAAAGGTAAGCTGTTCTTAGGATTGCTGCATTAACAGAGGGATACAATCAAGCTCAAATGATGTACTAATGCCACTCTATAAAGCTTTAGTAGGACCACTCCAGGTTTTGTCACCACACTATAAAAAAAGAGGTTGAGACTCTAGAAAGAGTGCAGAAAACATAGAAAAAAGTTCTATGTTTTGATGATGAATGTTCTGGCCCACCAGTGGCCAGCAAAGCTGGCAGCAGACTCAGACAGTAAGGACGTTGGGGAGGAACATGGGCCAGTCCTGGAGTCTGGGAAAGGCTTGGACGAGGGCTCTGCATTGGAGGCAGAGATGGGGCCAGGGCCGTCCAACAGTTATCAGCTGCTTTCAGAGTCAGAGATCAGTGGGGCAGAAAAACAGCCGGAGCCTGTTCCCAGTGTGTGCATGCACAGAGCTGCCAGGAGAAGGGAACAGTTAAGGAACAAGGGCCTACTCAGGAGTAAAGGCTCAGGTGGATGGTGAATAGCCTCTCCCACAGTGGAGTGAAAAAGGAGTGGTGTTTGCAAGACACAATTAGTTCACTTTATTAGAGTAAAGATATGTTCCTGACTTCTTGCCATGTACTTGCTGCCAGAGTGTGGCATTTGGAAGACATCAGCCTCACAATTTTCCAAGCCTGATATAGGTTTTTGGTTGTAAAATCTCATGAAAGACAGTTTGCTGGGACTTTGCTGGAGAGGAATTCACTTTAACCTAAATAAAAGGGGTTTTATCAACACAAGGAGTCTGCTTCGTGATCTTGGGAAGCCTAGGTCAGAACAATGAACAATGAGGAAGTGACCTCTGAAGGGTCATCTGAAGATGGAGGGTCAAACTAATAAAAGCAGCTATTGGGAGAGGAATCAATGTTGTATGTTACAATAAATTTCCTTCAAACATTGGCGAGGTTGGAACAAACCTAGTGCAAACCCACATTTTATAACTGGACAATCCCTTACACTTGCAGTTTACCGCAGCACACAGCCTAAAAATAGACTGGAGATATTGAAATTTGTAAAGAAGAGTTTCTCCTGGTCGTTTTTGTGACAGGAAAAGTGCTATGCATGGACCAGAAACTTCACCTCAAACTGGACAGTGTAGATAAGTGCCGGGCTTGAACTGGACTGAGTACAGTAGCTGCCACACTATTTAGGAGAATATAGTATAAGGCATACATTCATGCTTCATCCGCTCAGGTTCTAAGTCAGAGAGAAAGCCGACACTGTCTTGCCAATCCCTGTATCGAATAGAAAGCAGCCTTTTAATCCCCGAAAAGCTTCTCAGCCTCATCTTAAAATTAGGAAAACTTGGTTTCCTGTGATCTCCTGGATTTTGCAGCTTGTCAGTTTGAATATTGAGAATGAAAGGAAGCGGGAAGCAGGGATGCTCGAATTCGCCTGTCGTGCATTTATTTTGCTTCTCTGCTTCTAGAAAGGCAAAAACATAATGAGAAGATTTTCTTCTTCTTTTTCTTTTGAGCCGATTCTTTGGCTTGGAGGAACAAGCCAAATGCAGCTGATTTGTATTAACACTTCATCTCCAAGGTGTATTTCAAACAGTTCGTGCCTCTAATCGTTGCTCAGCACAGATCATCTAATAACTTTAAGTGATCCAATTTTCTCTCGGGCTTCTTTCTCTTCCTTCATTCCTGAAATCTTAGGTGGACATTAAGCATCAGAAGGTGTCCTCCAAATGGTTTCACTGTTATGTAGTGACAGACTACCATTGGACTATGGTGGGGGGGGGTGAGGAGGGGGAAGCTTGGGGGATCGAAAGTAGCGGCCGCACCTCCTGGAGACGCTGCTCCAAGGTCATCCAGCTGGAAAAAGGAGGGAGCTACATACCAAGCTGTGCTTGGACTGACCATTGTGAAAACATCTTGTATGGACGTGATCGATTACAATGAGGGGGCAGCAAGGGCCCTTTTAGAGACTTAGAGCTTAGAATAACTTTATTGTCATTTTAAATGTGACACTAATCGGCATATATTAAAATGAAATTTCATTGCATACAGCTCTCAAAGGGTCACCGCCTCCAATGTACACTACATAAACATGACTAAAGAAATACAAAATCATGATGTACCCACATATATTATATGACACAGAGAAATAACACAGTCTAGTTTGGATGTATGCATGTACGTGGCGAGAAGAACGAATCTTGCGAGTTTACCAGACAGATGGCATAGGGAAAAAAGTTGCTACAGAATCTGGTAATCCTGCTGTAGAAATACTTTGAATCCTCTTCCCAGTGGCGAGCAGGAGAAACAGACCATAAAGTGGGTGTAGGGGGTCTCTAGCAATGCTTTGCGCTCTAAGCTCCAAACGCTTATAAGCAGTATCCTGAATAACAGGAAGCGAGCTTCCTATAATCTTCTCGGTTGTCCTTACCACAAAGTATGGACTTTCTATCTGAGGCGCTGCTGCCACCCAACCAGACATAGATGCAGTTTGTTAAAATGCTCTCAGTTGTGCCTCTGTAAAAAGTGGCCAGGAGAGAAGGAGAAAGATGTGCTCTCTTCATCCAATGCAAGAAATGCAGATGCTGGTTTGTGTGCTTCACTAAGGATGATATGTGGAGAGATCAGTTCAGATTGTTACTTATCTGCATCCTGAGATATTTAATACTGTTGACCACCTCTACAGCTGTGTCCTTGATACTAAGCAGAGTATGACTATTTGGGGAGCGAAGTAGAACTTAGGGATCAGGGAATGCAATTTGAGAATTTTTTGAGTATGTAATAGTGCAATACACTTGACTTCTCATCAAACTTTCTCAACAAATGGAGCCAAGGATCATTTCCATTCAGAGGTTAAGGTTGTGGCCAATCTGACAGTGTATTAAAAGATATTTCAGCCAAGAGAGCATCTGGTAGAAGAAATGTTTGAGATCAAGCCCTTAGTATAGGAGATGACCCCAAAGGCAGAGTCAGCTTTGGAAACTAAGTTTTACTCAGAAGCTTC
The DNA here is from genome assembly GCA_033807585.1 of Hydrophis major. Lineage (NCBI taxonomy): Eukaryota > Metazoa > Chordata > Lepidosauria > Squamata > Elapidae > Hydrophis > Hydrophis major. The sequence goes on along the minus strand of CM066332.1, from coordinate 10,329,704 downwards.
CAATTTGCCAGATCTTAGTGCCTGGAATTTGGGAGGGAGGATTTCATGGAGAAGATTAGACATAACAACGTTCTTCTCATAAAGTCAAGGACAAGTCCCCCTACACCTGCAAAGGAGTGCCTGGAGGAATGTCTCCAGCTGGGACAATGGTTGGGCCATGTGATGGACTGGTGGGTGCAGGGGATGGGTTTTGAATTTTCAGTTGGGAAGGGAAAACCTGTAACTCTCAGATTCAGCTTTTCCTACATGTGCTAGTATGACTTCCTTAACAAATTCTTACTTGGAGGAACTTTGTTTCGGAGTGCTGAATGAAATGGAGAGTTTCATTGGAATGTTGACATCAAATACATCATTAATTTGGAGTTGCTCTGCTCCCACGAGAGACCTACGAGCAGCCCCTACCCCCCCCCCCCCCGAATTCCATTGACTCTTATGTAACACCAATTTGCCTTGATCATTAGTAGATCAGGTTCTTGTGTATGTACTGAACTTGAAGTGCTTTGAACTAAACTCCTGTTCTTGAACCTGATGCTTATGCCTATCTCTGGTTTCCCCAAGGGAAGATAGCCTGGAGAGATTCTTGTAAAACATGTGATCAACAACAACCTATCTTACCCATTCTTGGAGCTGTTCTGGTTGCTTGGCCTGACGGTTGTAGCCCCCAAACACTGAAAGTTTATGACCCTCCTCTATCAAAGCTCACGCTGTAGTGTCTTCGGAAATGATGCCAGGAGTCGGTGACTTAGTATCAAGCTTTTTTATTGATGTGGGAACCGAACTGGGGCTATAGGAAAAGTTCGCGGCTTTTATTCCTTTAGCCGCGGCGGCTGCAGCCAATGGCACCACTTTGAATCTCCTGCGATTCGAATAGACCAATCGCGGGAGATTCCTAGCGAGCCAATCGGCGTGGCTCGCCTAACCAATCCGAGTGCCCCGCGCTTTGGCCAATCAAAGCGCGGGGATCTCAAGAATGCTAATGAGGGGACAGAACACACGCGATGGCAGTGGATATTTTAATCACTGCTGTTTTTTTTTAAATTACCCGTTCAGAATGCTGTTCGGTTGGAAACTCAATAGAAAAATTTAGCTTAATGAGAAATTTCAGCGCACACTGTTTTATTGCAGAACTGAAAGGGAGGCCCTGACTGAACAGATTGCAAGTGGTGCCCTTTTATGTCATGCTTTCCTTCCCTTTATCTTTTTCAGGGCAAGTACTTTGCTGGGAGAAAGTGACACCACTGCTCAGAATATCACTTTTCTCTAATTAGTTGCAATCAGATTCTCTCTCGTACCATTAATCAGGATTAACTCATGATATATTAATGTGACTGGTTATATCCTTTAAAAGGCTCTTGGAAATGAATTGTATCTTTGCTTCTGTTCAGAGGAGCTGCCTGCTGAAAAGATGGAAAGGAAAAATAATAATGCACCTAATCTTAATTCAGGTACAGAATCGGGGAGAAACAATATGCCCAGACAAAAGTCACAAGAGAATTCTTCCTTCCTTCCTTCCTTCCTTCCTCCCTCCCTCCCTCCCTCCCTCCCTCCCTCCCTCCTTTCCTTCCTTCCTTCCTTCCTTCTTTCCTTCCTTCCTTCCTTCCTTCTTTCCTCCCTCCCTCCCTCCCTCCTTTCCTTCCTTCCTCCTTCCCTCCCTCCCTCCTTTCCTTCCTTCCTTCCTCCCTCCCTCCCTCCTTTCCTTCCTTCCTTCCTTCCTTCCTTCCTCCCTCCCTCCCTCCCTCCCTCCCTCCCTCCTCCTCCTTCTCCTCCTCCTCCTTCTTCTTCTTCTCTTTGTTTCTTTTTTCTTCCTTCCTTTCTCTTCCTTCCTTTCTTTTTCTCATTCCTTCCTTTCTCCCTCCCTCCCTTCCAACCATGCCTTCCTATCTCTGATCCTTTCCTTCCCTCCCTCTCTCCTCTCCTCCCCTCTTCTGTCACCTCCCCTTCCTCTTCTCCTGCCCTCCTGTCCTCCTTTCCTTCCTCCTTTCCTTCCTTCCTTCCTTCCTTCCTTCCTTCCTTCCTTCCTTCCTTCCTCTCTCCCTCCTTTCCTTCCTTCCTTCCTCCTTCCCTCCCTCCCTCCCTCCCTCCCTCCCTTCCTTCCATCCATCCATCCTTCTTCTCTTTCTCCCTCCCTCCCTTCCTATCTTATCATCATGGCTATTATAGATTATTTGCACAATTAATGATGTGAATCCCTGATTGCTTAAGATAAGTGAGTTTACATTGTCTATAAATGAGAAAACATGTTTATGTATTTTGTTTTACTAACACTCGACAACTAATCTCCCTTTACACATTTATATAAAACGGTGTGCAAGGTGTACATGATCCTGTAAGATGGGAAAACCCAAATTTACTCATTGAAAAGGTGTTTCCTGCCTCTCAGAATTCTGTGGGAATGCAAAAGCATACAGTAAACAAAAATCAACCATATCTTGGTATTTCAGCCTACTTCAGGTAGATATTTCCAATGTCCGTAAAGTTTGCTATTCCAACAGCATATATTAATCGGTGGAATGGCTTGCCTTCAGAAGTTGTGGCTGCTCCATCACTGGAAACTTTTAACAAGAGACAGGACAGCCACTTGTCTAAAAATGGAACAGCACCTCCTGCTTGAAGAGGGGGTTGGATTAAAAGATCTCCAACTCTCTCATTCTCTTTTAAAAAAAAAGTTCTTCACAATTTTCTTCTACTTGTACATCCATCAGCACTGCTACTGTATTATTTCTTGAAGACAACCTTAAAACCAAATTATCCAGAATTACAGTGAGGGGAAACATATCATGTATATGGTATCCCGCTGATCTTCTAGGAAGAAGATCCATACCTGCGGATTAAGAGATTCCTGCCACGGTGCAACTGCATACATGATGACATTTTCTGTGCTAGCATCTGGTCTGATCAGGCAGCTTGTGATGTTAATGTCTTCAAGGGGCTGGGGAGAAGGAAGATTTCAAAGGTAAAATCTTCTTAAATATTCCCTTGAATTTCTGTAAACACCTCCTTTCAGAGTTCTTGCTATGAGAGAAGCTGTGATGGACCAGTGCGAGGGACAGGTTTTTCTTGGGTGAAAGTATGCAAAACTCTGCAACAGAATCTGAACAAACCTGTAATCCAGGAGTTCTCTTGGCCTTACTTTTCTTTCTGCTCTGTTTACTGAATTTTAGAATCTCTTCACTATGTTGCATTCTTGTTGTTTGGCTTGGACACCACATTACAAAGAAGATGTTGAGACTCTAGAAAGAGTGCAGAGAAGAGCAACCAAGATGATTAGGGGACTGGAGGGTAAAACATACAAAGTCTTGTGATGAGAAGGACCAGGGGAGACATGATAGCAGTCTTCCAATATTTCAGGGGTTGCCACAGAAATGAGGGGGTCAAGCTATTCTCCAAAGTACCTAAAAGCTAGACAAGGAATAATGGATGGAAATGAACAAGGAGAGAGTCAACCTGGAAACAATCAACTCATGGAACAGAAGTTGCCTTCAGAAGTTGTGGAAGCTTTCAAGAAGAGACTGAACTGCCATCTGTCAGAAATGGTGTAGGGTCTCCTGCCTGGGTGAAGGGTTGGGCTAGATAACCTACAAAATCCTTTCCAGCTCTGTTATTCTGTTCTGCTCTTCTAGATGATTCCACATGTAGATGTATCAACCTTGAAACAACATGACTCAGAATTGACATCAATTATCTAGCTGGTTATTGTTTCTTGAGAATGATCTCTTTAGAGGTGTTTGGATGAGTTGAGAGAAGTGCGTGATGGGAGACTTCTCAACTGGCATCAGATATCAGGATGCAAAAGCATAGGCGTGTATATGCTCTTTGATGACATTGCCACGTGTGTGTTGTGTATGTTATTTTTGTGTCACTGCAATTTGATTCTGCATTTATATTTTACTTTGTTGTCTATTTATGACAGAATAAAAAGTTGAAACTACATCTCGGGAATAAAAGGGAGAACAAGTTGAATCATCCCTATGTTTAGGAATACAGACAGGAGATTCGAACACTTCGAATGCTACAAATGAAAGCATTGCAGGATGTTCTATTTTTTTTTTCTCCTCTTTCACTCAGGGGAAACAAAACATGAAAATATTTCTTAGAGCAATATTCATAAAGTACTATGGCAAATTGTTGATTCAAGATGATAGCAACCATCCATGCATAAACAATCAGTCTGACAAAGAAGCACGACTCAAAGGAACACATAGATAGAAATGCATGAGACAGAAAACTGTTTTTAAATACAGCCTTGAATTGGGAGCAATGCTAAATATATTGCAAAGTTTGTTCAATTTAAATAAATAAACAAACAAACAAACAAACAAACAAATAATTAATACATACATACATACATACCTATATAAGTCAGTAATTCAAAACTATGGGGACTGGAGTCTAAAACATACGAAGAACGATTGCAGGAACTGGGTATGTCTAATTTAATGAAAAGAAGGACTAGGGGAGACATGATAGCAGTGTTCCAATATCTCAAGGGCTGCCCCAAAGAAGAGGGAGTCAAGCGACTCTCCAAGGCACCAGAGGGCAGGACAAGAAGCAATGGGTGGAAACTAATAAAAGAGAGAAGCAACCTAGAACTAAGGAGAGATTTCCTGACAGAACAATTAACCAGTGGAACGACTTGCCACCAGAAGTTGTGAATGCTCCAACACTGGAAGTTTTTAAGAAGAGATTAGACAACCATTTGTCTGAAATGATATAGGGCTTCCTGCCTGAGCAGGGGGTTAGACTGGAAGACCTCCAAAGTGCCTTCCAACTCTATTATTCTGTTACTTGCATAAGATTCGATTCCCTACAAATAATTATCAGATCAAGGATTATTTTTCCCTTGCTAAAATCATTAGAAACAATCTACCTGGGATGAAAATTAGTCATTTGACTGTAAGGATGAGTAGCAAGTAGAAGTAGAAACAGTCTTCTCTAGGCCCATCAACCTCACTTGATTATTAATTAACTGCCTTTATCTATCTATCTATCTATCTATCTATCTATCTATCTATCTATCTATCTATCTATCTATCTATCTATCTATATAGAGAGAAAAATAGAGACCACTTTGGTGGGAAGATAACAGCGTTACGTGTGCCTTTGGCAGTCATGCCGGCCACATAACCATGGAGACATCTTCAGACAGCACTCAGAACCATTTCTTTTTGCGAACAACACTGCCATTTATATCCATTAAATAAAAGAAATAATGTCATAGCAAGGAAATTATAAAGCCCTGCCTATTAATTAGATGTTAGCTCTCTATGAGCAAACTATGAGGAGAGACAAAAGGAAGGAGGTAATTAATGAGAATTAAATGCAAGCTATGTACCAGAATGCAGTTCCAGCATGAAGCCAACATGAAACCCTGAATAAAAGCTACCTCAGGGCTTTTGATGCAAAGGTGGGATTAAGGTGTCACAATGGTGGAGCACACTTTGTGGTGGGCATATTCTTTTTTTTTTAAACTACACTCGGCAGGAATCCCTGA
>CM066332.1:10318613-10321113 GCA_033807585.1 Hydrophis major | reverse complement strand
ATCTCTATCTCTATCTCTATCTCTATCTCTATCTCTATCTATCTATCTTTATCTCTATCTCTATCTCTATCTCTATCTCTATCTCTATCTCTATCTCTATCTCTATCTCTATCTCTATCTATCTATCTATCTCTATCTCTATCTCTATCTCTATCTCTATCTCTATCTATCTATCTTTATCTCTATCTCTATCTCTATCTCTATCTCTATCTATCTATCTATCTATCTATCTATCTATCTCTATCTCTATCTCTATCTCTATCTATCTATCTATCTATCTCTATCTCTATCTCTATCTCTATCTCTATCTATCTATCTATCTATCTATCTCTATCTCTATCTCTATCTCTATCTCTATCTCTATCTATCTATCTATCTATCTATCTATCTATCTCTATCTCTATCTCTATCTATCTATCTATCTATCTATCTATCTCTATCTCTATCTCTATCTATCTATCTATCACTATCTCTATCTCTATCTCTATCTCTATCTCTATCTCTATCTCTATCTCTATCTCTATCTCTATCTATCTATCTTTATCTCTATCTCTATCTCTATCTCTATCTCTATCTCTATCTCTATCTCTATCTCTATCTCTATCTCTATCTCTATCTCTATCTCTATCTCTATCTCTATCTATCTATCTATCTCTATCTCTATCTCTATCTCTATCTCTATCTCTATCTATCTATCTTATCTCTATCTCTATCTCTATCTCTATCTCTATCTCTATCTCTATCTCTATCTATCTATCTATCTATCTATCTATCTCTATCTCTATCTCTATCTCTATCTATCTATCTATCTATCTCTATCTCTATCTCTATCTCTATCTCTATCTCTATCTCTATCTCTATCTATCTATCTATCTATCTATCTATCTATCTATATCTATATCTATATCTATCTCTATCTCTATCTCTATCTCTATCTCTATCTATCTATCTATCTATCTATCTATCTCTATCTCTATCTCTATCTATCTATCTATCACTATCTCTATCTCTATCTCTATCTCTATCTCTATCTCTATCTCTATCTCTATCTATCTATCTTTATCTCTATCTCTATCTCTATCTCTATCTCTATCTCTATCTCTATCTCTATCTCTATCTCTATCTCTATCTATCTATCTATCTCTATCTCTATCTCTATCTCTATCTCTATCTCTATCTCTATCTATCTATCTTTATCTCTATCTCTATCTCTATCTCTATCTCTATCTCTATCTCTATCTATCTATCTATCTATCTATCTATCTATCTCTATCTCTATCTCTATCTCTATCTATCTATCTATCTATCTCTATCTCTATCTCTATCTCTATCTCTATCTATCTATCTATCTATCTATCTCTATCTCTATCTCTATCTCTATCTCTATCTATCTATCTATCTATCTATCTATCTATCTCTATCTCTATCTCTATCTATCTATCTATCTATCTATCTCTATCTCTATCTCTATCTATCTATCTATCACTATCTCTATCTCTATCTCTATCTCTATCTCTATCTCTATCTCTATCTCTATCTATCTATCTTTATCTCTATCTCTATCTCTATCTCTATCTCTATCTCTATCTCTATCTCTATCTCTATCTCTATCTCTATCTCTATCTATCTATCTATCTCTATCTCTATCTCTATCTCTATCTCTATCTCTATCTATCTATCTTTATCTCTATCTCTATCTCTATCTCTATCTCTATCTCTATCTCTATCTCTATCTATCTATCTATCTATCTATCTATCTCTATCTCTATCTCTATCTCTATCTATCTATCTATCTATCTATCTCTATCTCTATCTCTATCTCTATCTCTATCTCTATCTCTATCTCTATCTCTATCTCTATCTATCTATCTATCTATCTATCTATCTATATCTATATCTATATCTATCTCTATCTCTATCTCTATCTCTATCTATCTATCTATCTATCTATCTATCTCTATCTCTATCTCTATCTCTATCTATCTATCTATCTATCTATCTATCTATCTCTATCTCTATCTCTATCTCTATCTATCTATCTATCTATCTATCTATCTCTATCTCTATCTCTATCTATCTATCTATCTATCTCTATCTCTATCTCTATCTCTATCTATCTATCTATCTATCTATCTATCTATCTCTATCTCTATCTCTATCTCTATCTCTATCTCTATCTATCTATCTATCTATCTATCTATCTCTATCTCTATCTCTATCTATCTATCTATCTATCTATCTATCTATCTCTATCTCTATCTCTATCTCTATCTATCTATCTATCTATCTCTATCTCTATCTCTATCTCTATCTCTATCTCTATCTCTATCTCTATCTATCTATCTATCTATCTATCTATCTCTATCTCTATCTCTATCTATCTATCTATCTATCTATCTATCTATCTATCTATCTCTATCTCTATCTATCTATCTATCTATCTATCTATCTCTATCTCTATCTCTATCTCTATCTCTATCTCTATCTCTATCTCTATCTC